>JANSTU010028345.1:0-12384 GCA_027564075.1 Bolitophila hybrida
CTTTAAATCAGTAGGTTCCTCTTGCTATTAATAGCCTATTTCTGAAATAGGTTATTGATTTGGAATAACGGAACATGTATGTTATCGATTGACATATACACACGCATCCTGTATAGAACAATAAGTGTATGAGGGCGTTGATGATTCACGATTCCGAATATAAAATAGCAAGATAGATCTCGGTGCATAGAGATATCTCATAAATATGCACATTTGTCTTGCCCTACGTCCCAAAAGGGATTACAGGTTCTAATGAGATGATGATGAGATTCGAATTGCGTGCGTTGCCGCACACCGGATTCATTGACCATTACGGGTTCACACGAGTAGTCAGGTCATGCTAATGTGCTGTTTGTTCTGTGATATTCTACATTCGAGCTACTGTGCTCTAACACTAACTACACATTCCCGATGGTTAGGAGTCTTAATTTGCCCTGACGTGACTCTAACAACTTTACAGGGCAAATGCGCATATTTTTGAGATATAGAAACGTGTTACTGAATTAGAGAAACATGTTGATTAATTTAAGACACACGTTACTGAATTCGAGAAAAAAATTACTAAATATCAGTAACATGTTGTTTGATTGAATCTCCGATGTGCATGCGTAATCCTAGAAACTTGTTACTGAATATCAGAAACACGTTTCTTGATTTGAGCAACGTGTTACTGATTTTGAGAAACATGTTGCTTGATTCAAGACACACGTTATTGAGTTCAAGCAGCACGATACTAATCCCTTACTCCACTACAAACCATATACCAAATACCACGAACCATTTACCATTTACCATTTACACGCACATACACATGTAAACGTTAAATGACGTATGTCATAACATTTTAATAATCAAAAACTATTGTCAAAGCAAAAACAATAATAGATTACAAAAAATTAGCAGCTAATATATATAAAATGCCTTTCGTCATCTTGCTGCTAGTCGCACATTTAATGTTTTGAAGCATTTCCTCATTTTAGAGGAGCTCTTAAAAAATGTTACATTTGTATGTGTTAAATGGGAATTTCAAATTGGTAGGGTATATTAGTGAGGTTAAAGACGATCAAAAAAATATAAATAAATAAATAGAAATATTTTATATACCTCTTCCACAAACAATAACAATATCAATATTATGTTATGTTATTGATATTTTCTGATGTTTGACATTTATTTTGTATTTTTTTAAAGATTTCTTATATGGTTTTTACCTACACATACATATGTAATAGCTAAAGCGGCGCTATCTTAATGTCTATGTGTTTACGTGTTTTTTTTCGAGAGGGAGAAAAAGCATACAATTTTAGCATGTGTGCGAATGAAATGCAGTAAATGGTTCATGGTTTTTGGTATATGGTTTGTAATGGAGTTAAGGCATAAATATCAGTAACAGATTGCTTGATTCAAGCATCGATGAGCATGCATGACAAGAGTAGTAACACGTTTCTTGATTTTAGTAACACGTTTTTTGAATCAAGCAATATGTTTCTCAAATTAAGTAACACGTTACTCAAA
Organism: Bolitophila hybrida; assembly: GCA_027564075.1. Taxonomy (NCBI): domain Eukaryota; kingdom Metazoa; phylum Arthropoda; class Insecta; order Diptera; family Mycetophilidae; genus Bolitophila; species Bolitophila hybrida. Next base: position 1,516 of record JANSTU010028345.1, read on the forward strand.
TAGATAAACTTGTTGCTTGATTCATGGACAGTTTTTTAATATACATGTACATCAACACTATTTTAATAAAGAGAATATGCGATGGAATTTTGCACAACTAGCAGAAGTAAATTAAAACAAATACAACATTCAAGATAACAAAATAGCGTCTAAGCAAATATTATATTTTTTATTCGGTCGCGCGTGCGTGAGTAAAGTATAAAAGTTACGCTTTTTAGTGGTTTTTCGTGTAATTTGACTCCAAACTATTGGAGCGAGAGTGCGAGTGTGCTGTACTCCGTCTTCCAAATTAGGGCAATCGGAGCGTCAGTGCCCCGGCCACCATGCAATAAATACTATTTGCTGTAACCCGGCCAACAAGTACTCGGGACCCTTGCACTCCGGCCTCCACATTACAAATAGTGAGTGACCTCGATGTATGGACAAAATTACTCAAACATGTGTAGGTATTATTGTTTTTAAAATTGCTTTTGTTTTAGATTTTAGTATAATTTTTGATATTTTGTATATTTATTTTAACATTCAAAAACTCAAAAAGCGAGAAGAAAACGATTCCAAATAAAACTACAAATGAAGATCAATTGTTATATGGAACCGTGATGTCAGGTCATTTATGGAAGAACACCGCATTATTATATATAAGAATTTTGTATAAAACAAAATGAATATAAGATGAGTTTCTTTATAAAATATGAAAATTTAAATTATATTAGGAATTGTGATTTTTATTTGTAATTTGTTTCAAATTAAATGTACTCTACAGAAAACTCAGTAAAATTCGAACGTAAAATATGCTTGAAACGGGTTAATATATTCGTGAAACACGTTACTTGAATCAAGCGTATCGTGGCCTAATCCAAGAAATGTGTTACTGAATAACAGTAACACATTGCCTGATTTGAGAAACGCGTTTCTGAATTTGAGAAACACGATACTTTAATCAAGCTTATCGTTTCTTGATCCAAGAAACGTGTTACTGAAAATCAGTAAATTCGTTTCTTCAAATCATTGGTCTTGTTACTAAATTTAAGAAACATTTGCTCGAATCAAGCAACAATACGCTAGGCGCCAAAACAATAGTCTATTTGCTTGATTTTTCGGTACCGTGTAGTCGATCTTGTCAGAAATGTATCAGTTTCAAGTTAAGTTTTCTCATTTTACCTTAAATACATTTTTGAATTATTTTATATGTTTTTATAACAAAATTAAAAATTATATATTTCAGTTATCTAATTAAACAAATTAATTTTATAAAATATCGGAACACATCTATTCAAAATAATAAAAAAAAGCTCTGATCAAAATTGAACGAGCTCCCCCAACCCAAGTGTATGGTACCTCTCTTTGATGCATTATTATCAATTCAAGTGAACAGATGTGTTGTACGCCACGTTTCGATTATATTTATATTGTATATTATGCTTTATGCTCTATGCACTCACGCACACATCGAAATTACGTAATATCTAAAAAGCTAATTTGACCCTCCATTACACAACGAAATACACATTACGCACACATCATAACTTGACGCATCACATATCAAAAATATATAGCATATATATGTATATATACACATGTATATAAAACCACTGGCATATATTTACTCGCATGCAATATTTATAATGTATTTGAGCTGGCGCACACGCAAAACATGACAACGATGCTGACCCCTAACTATTCATATTATTTAGAATATTATACGATATAATATAAATGCATTGCACATACTCACACACGGACATACCCGACGCAAAGTCAAATAACCGTGAAATTAGCAAACTTAAGCGTGCTGCGCGCTTATTTGTGTATCCATAATTACAATTTGTGCCGGGGCTGCAGTGCGGCTTTCACTCTCTCTCTCTCTATCTGCTTACCCCGCTGCCCCTTGCGCTACTAACTAAAACTATACACATCTCTCGTTGCGAAATATGCGTGTTATGATAATGATATCGATAAAATAAATTATATACGTATATGTAGTTATAATAAATGAGTGTTTTTGTGTGTACTTATGCTACGAATCATACGTATTATAATATTCCGCGGATACTATGTATCATATAAATTACACGCTCGGACTGAGACCGCGCCGCCTTACTTACTTCAATTAATTAGGTTTGGCCGAAAACAATGACAGTGCAGATTATTTATACGATATATTGCGCCCAGTTATGCATGCGCGAGTGTGTGTGTGTGTTTGTATGTATGCTCTAGAGTGGGAGTCGTGTTTCAGTGGAGCACGTATAATTAGTGCGTGCCATCCAACCGAAGGGTTGGTAATTGGTCATTTGCATTCGTTCGAGTGCCATTACATGCGCTAGAATTACTTAGGCGGCTCGTGTAGGAGATATAATATTATAATCGAGATTAATGATAAAGTCATATTTTCAAGTCATGGCATATGAACATATTTAACAGTGACAGTACAATGGAGATGTACACTGCGTTCTTAATGGTTTGTACTACTACTCCAACGTTACTTGGGAAAGGATAATATCTATAAATTATCTTTCTAAACTTCCAAAATAAATTTAAATGCAAATCATTCGAATATAAACATAAAAAATAAGACCTTCGAAAAATTGTGTAGTAGAGTTGACACATTGCGGACACTATTTAACACTCTCTGTTGACATAATGTGTAAACAATTTGTGTTTAAAACGTACGCAGGTCTACACAAAATGTGTCGCCTTTGCAAGAAAAATTCCACACATTAATCCTTTAAATAACAATAGTCATCATCCATTTAAATCAATACTTACATCTTGTTATTTTTGGAATCGTGAACATAATGTATAATCTATACCAAATATGACTTATGGCTTTACAAACATACAAGAGATTAAAAATTAAAACGCTTAAAACTTTATTATCATTTAAAACTTTATTAACCAGTACTATAAATAAATAAAAAAAAATTAAAAAAGGTTTTTCCAGTTGTATACATCGTATAGCGTCGCAAACAAGGAGCATTTTTTACAGTACCACTACGACAAAGGCAAAAATGCATCTCAAGCCGCCAATAAAATTTGTGCAGTTTATTGATTCGTTACAGTTTCCATTTCCACCGCACTACGATGGTTTCAACGTTTTCTTTCTGGTGTAGAGGTGGTCGAAGATGCGCCACACTCTGGAAGGCCTGTCGTCGAAAATTGCGACAAAATCGCTGAATTGGTCGAGAGAGACCTGCATAGTAGCAGCCGTATCAACGGCCAAGAGCTGGGCATGAATCATCAAACCGTTATAAACCATTTGAAGAAGCTTGGATTCACAAAGTAGCTCGATGTGTCGACGCATGCGAATCGCTGCTGAATTGCAACAAAATCGACCCGTTTCTGAAGCGGATGGTGACTGGCGATGAAAAGTGGGTCACTTACGAAGCGCAAACGGTCGTGGTCGAAGCGCGGTAAAGCGGCCCAGACGGTAGTCAAGCCCGGATTGACGGCCAGGAAGGTTCTGCCGTGTGTTTGGTGGGATTGGCAGGGAATCATCCACTATGAGTTACTCCCCTATGGCCAAAAGTTCAATTCGGACCTGTAATGCCAACAACTGGACCGCTTGATGGCAGCACTCATGCAGAAGAGGCCATCTTTGATCAACAGAGGCCGAATTGACTTCCATCAGGACAACGCCACGCCACACACATCTTTGGTGACGCGCCAGAAGCTCCGGGAGCTCGGATGGGAGGATCTTTTGCATCCACTGTATTGTCTGGACCTCGCACCAAGTGATTACCACCTGTTTCTGTCCATGGCGAACGAGCATGGTAGTCGGAAGCATATTTAACTTAAATCGGATGATTGTAACCAATTTTATGAATAATTGAAAATTGAATAAAACTACCGCAGAACTTTTTTGACACCCTTTTATCTAGTCTCTTGTGTATGAGGTAAAAACTAGAACTAGAACTTCTGGGACGAGAATTCATTTAAAAAATCTTGGTCCACTGTTTCGAGGAGGATCATGACTGATAGGCTGAGACCAAATATCTGCTGTGCTATAATCATCCAAGCCACACTTTGGTACAAAGGTACAAACGAAAAAAATTTGTTTTAGTACAGTTTTATATTTATACATTCGTATGAAAGCTCAGCGAATTAAATATTGGAGTCAGCCTGTTTTTTACCCCTTTTTTAAATTTAACTGTTGTTAACAGAAAAGCTTTTCAGAAACTTTTCCCAAAATCCCCATACACATATAATCTGTGAACAAAATTATACAATGCCACGAGATGCATAAATAAATACCCACACTCACGCATTGTTTTTTTCCGTAAGCCCAGACGGCGACAAACTGTCACATTTAATTTATCGCATTGTCATTTCTTTTTAAACAGCTTTTCCGCACTGCACTTTCGAAAGATTTTCTTTGTCTCTTTAGTAAATCGCATTTATTATTTTCTTTATTAAACATGATGGAAACTCGTATATATTATGTTTTATAGAATATAGTGTGTTCGAGACATACGCTTGCGCAAAATGGGATCTTAAGTGGTATAAGTGATGGTGACATCGAGTGGTGACGAAAATTAAAAAACACGTCTACCCTGGCGCGTTTTAGCATTTATTAAACGAATTGTGACTTTTGATGCGATGCTTAGGAGTTTTTACTTATTTACTCATATAGAACATTTTCGGATATACTCGTATGTGTCCTCTAAGCCATTGAAACAGCACATAACAGCCCCCCCATTAAAATAAATTACTCGCGCTTATATCCAATAATCTAAATATAAGGCAAGCATAGAAAAGTTATCTGGTACGGTGCAAACACATTTACGTCTCTAATCTATATCGGCTTTGTGCAACAACAAGCGAAAGATTTACAAAACAAGGGGAAATTATGTTTATTGAATTAGTTAGCGTTATTCAGTTATTATCACTGACAACAATCTATATAATGTGTGCGAGCCCCTTTTGTTCTCTCGAAACTGGTGCGCGCGCACCCTCTTTTGTGCATACGAACATACATAGAACAATATATATTATATAGTTATATATCTTTAATATATCCTGGTAAGGGCGCAAAGAAGAAAATATATTTAATAAGGAAGCCAATCAACGGTTATCTCCTCAGCTCATATTTTAAATCGCAAAATAAAACTACTTCAAAGCTACTTAAAATTACACACGGATAAGAGTTCGGCATCAGCTTAAATTATTATGACTCGCATAAAACTAAATACCGCTTAAACGTACAGGCAAACGTGAAATACGGTTTAATATATATTATTAAATTAAGCTCTGCGCACAGGCGATAATTAAACGTAGCTTTTGCTAAAATAATGTTATCTTGTGAGTTTTCCTTTAAATAAAGTGTAAACGTCTGTATTAATACACACTTTGGAGGCTATGGTGTATGTACAAGCGTATTATGCATATAATAAAGTTTTAAAAGCGGAGCTCACCGTAAATCTTCTGCACCATACCGATAACCATCGAATGTCTCGGATCCGCTTTCCCATTGGCAGCCGGAGAATTATGTCGGAGCCGTTGTGTGCCTGCAGAATCGGTGGATCTCTGTTAATGAAAACCAAAGTATATTATTTAGTTGTTGTTTTACATTTTACATAGTGAAAATTTATTTGTTTTAAAGATGTAATTATTTTCGGCTAAACATTTGCATATATAAAAGAAGGGTTAGATACGCTGCATTGCGCACCCTTCTTCGGTGTATCTAAATATATAATGTCATTCACACATATACGCATCATCACCACCACCACCACCATCGCGAGCACCACGCATAACCATTACCTTTTAAGCAATTACATTTAGACAATACATACAACCATTAATATAATGGGGTTGTTCCAGGGAAATGCGTGAAAACGGCATTGTGTTTGAGCAGCGCGCCAGTGTGCATTTTTCATGTATGTCGGAGACTTTTTTGTTTACATAAGAAGTCAATGAATATAGCAATTAGAGCAAATAGGCAACATCCAACGAAGTGGGCGACGAGCAGCCGTAAATTTCGGAACTAACATTACCATACAACATGTGTTGTTATTGTTTGTGGCAGAGGTATATATAAAATATTTGTAAAAACAATAGTTATACTTTCTCACACAACATCAACTACCGTATACATTAAAGTTTGTCTTTATTGGTCGTTTTTTTATCGTGTTTAACCTCACTAATATACCCTGCCAATTTAAAATACAAATTTAACACATACAAATGCAATAATTTTGACGATAATTTGTTAGGAAATACTCTTAAATATGTATTTAATATGATTATAATATTTTTTTGTGCTATAAGTGACCATTATAAGTAATAAAATTATATAAACTCTTTGTTATGGTAATTTACCATACAAAATTACAGATTTAACAGCGTTTATAGCCGTTTATCTTTACGATCCGCACTCCATCTCAAGAGCATGGATATTGCCTATACGGCTGGAGAATCGAAAAGAGATGACATGATAAAATTACACAAATTTGATAAATATATAATTGTCTTTTTCTCATTATGATATTATTTTTTTGGATACGTTTGACGTATATCAAACAAACAATGATTCAATTTGTGCATCTCTGAGATTGTTAATTTGTTATTAAAATATTAACATAAACATTCTCATATTTCTATTTAAACTTATAAAAAACAAAAAACCCAAATATTTATTTGATGTACTTCTATCGTGTCAGTCAATCCGTACATTACATTTAATAATACCCCAGCATAACCATACATTCATGCATACATAATTTTTTGTTTGTCATTAATAACTGGAATAGCTTACCATTTTCTATCAAATATAATCGTACAGTACAAGGATTTAAAAGAGATCTCTATAGTCAACTGTTGTTACCGATTCATTAGTACAACCTAATATAAACAACCATTAAATATATTTAATTTACACACAGACATGAGCGAAGCAATTACTAGATTTCTAACCAAATGTTACTAATTGTTTTACAAATACGAACGCAATTGTTATTGTTATTACTCTTTGTTTATTTATTTTGTTAATTCATTACCAATTACATATATCAACCACTTTGAATATTTACACAACTTTATACTGTGTAAACTCTCACCATTATACACTCTAAAATTGTCCAAGACAACATGTATAATTGAATAATAAACGTTATTATTATTATTATTGTTATTCTGATTGAGTCACATCGAACATCAACAACCACCACCCACGGGTAACTTTTTTAAAAAGTGATATTCACATCAAAAAATTGAACCACTTTTGCTCAGTACGCTACTCAGTCTCTAAGAAATGTCAATTCACATCAAAAAAGTGAGCCACTTTTGCTCAGTACGCTACTCAGTCACTAAGAAATGTCAATTGCGAAAGAGAACAACGAAATACAAATATATGCATATTCTTGTTTTTATTAATTTTTAGGTGTCGTATTGAACTTGTGTGCCACCTAAATCGATTATTGTAAATCATCAAAAATGTGTGTTTATTTTACTCTTTGCCCCAAACAGTTTGTCCAACCTTGCTAGTTTGGCTGTCTGTCTATATATTAACAAATATTTGACACATATTTTTGTCCAGTCTAAAAAAATGCCTTAACTTCTGCATAAGAGAACACCTCCCACACACCTTGCCTTCTTAACGCTAGTATAAGAATTGCTAATGAATTATTAACATTATAAAAACTTACTGTTGTTCTTGTTGCAAAAGCATTCTTTGACGATGGCGGCGAAATAATAATAATTAAACACAATCACCAAGCAGTCACCATCTATTTTGTAAGTGGCCCAAAATAAATAAAAAGTGATTCACTGTCTCACTTTTTGCCTTGCTAAAAGCATTAGTGGCCCTGAGTAGAATTATTTTTGAAATTAGTCGCATTGAAGTTGTCAGTTGGAGATTTTGGCAGTAGCAGGTGGATACCGTTTTCGATAAAGTGACTCACTCAGAATATGCCCGCTTGCAGTGATCACAGCGATTGGAAGATATTCTGCTAAATGCGACAAGAATCGGCCGATCTACGTACCATGGATAAAGTTACACTTCCTGGAATGTGTGGAATGTGGAAAAAGTATAGTCGCCCAAACTGCCGCTTATTCCCGTCCATTCGATTAATTGCCATTCAGATAAACGACATTCGGTTAAATGGAAATTAGGCTAAATGACCTTTCGGCTAAACGACAATTTGGCTAAACGGAATTCGACTTGATGCCGCACACCGGATTCATTGACCATTACGAGTTCACACGAGTGGTCAGGTCATGCAACACCTCCCCGATGATCATACACTTATTGTTCTATACAGGTTGCGTGTATATTTTTTAATTGATGACATAAATGTTCCGTTATTCCAAACCAATAACCTATTTCAGAAAATGGCCATTAATAGCAACCTACTGTTTTAAAGTGCTACATTCGAAAAACACTTCGGTCTACCGGCCTGGATTGAACCAGCGACCTCCCATAAGCCAGCCAACGCGTTAACCCACTCGGCTATGGCTATGGTCTCAAAATCAGTAAAAGCTGCAATGCTGATTTTTTTTGACAGCAACAGTTAAGTAAAATTGGCTTCGTCGGCTCAAATTCAGTAGCAGTAAACATATAATGAGGTTGAAGGCGTATGTTCTGAACCCCATCTCTCAGAATTTCTTAAATGTTTATTCCTAATGGGAGATAGCGGCAAAAAACGTGAGGTTTATACATTTTTAATTAAGGGAAGAAGGAAGAGGGATTAAAAATAAATGTGAGGAGTTGACACACACAGCCGTATTATTATAAAGGTCGATTTATATTACCACAGCACAGATTTTCTGCATTATTTTGCTGGAGAATCGAAAAGAGATGACATGATAAAATTTCACATATGAGAGAAAGACAAATATAATTGTACAATGATTAATTTTATGCATCTCTGAAATTGTTAATTTGTAATTAAAATATAAACACGAACTCCATTCATTGGAAATTCGATCACATGGGAATACATTTTAGCAGTAATAGTACTGAGGATGAAGGTCCTCAGACGAAAAGAAAGGCTTTGCGTCCGTACTATATTGACCGCGACGCGCGACCACACTAGTGCTTTTACGGTGGTTTTTAAACAGCTCTCGCTCAATGACACGGCATTATTTTACAATTATATGCGGATGCAGATTTTATTAATTATTTGCCTTAGATGTCTTCGTTCAGTGCTTCGGATGCGGTGAAGCTCACGACCTGTGTAAGCGGGTTATTTACCAGTACAGGTGGTAAGGAAGCCGCAGTATCGGTGTCTTTTTCAAAATCTATATATGAAGACCAATACATTCCAACGGAATTTGTACTTTTATCTAATTTCTAATACAATGTTTTCTAAAACAGTAACTTTCTTGCCTATATTAATGTAACAATATAATTTTTATTTTTAAAAATATATTTTATCACTATACAAACCATTATATATATATATATAGATTCCATATATATATAAATATATATATCATACAAAACTGTAATAAGCATGTACCGTTTTTTTATTATTATTTTAAAAACAAATTATTATAATGTATTAAAAGTGTCTGTATATAGAAATAAAGACCTTACGCGTGCACATAATAAAAACGCTTGAACTTTAGAGAAATGGCAGAAATAAATTATAATCAATCAGAATATTCAATAAAAAACAAACACACAAAATATAACATTCTCTCTCTCTCGTATGTTTCTTTATAATTCCATATAAAAACTAACGGTATATCGCATAATATTCGTAGATTACACATTAGAGCGTGTTTCTGATCCGATTAAAAAATGTATATCACATTGGGGGCTATTCTGTATGCAATTCGTTTGTTTTTTTAACACGTAATTAGGCAAAAAACTAAATACATTTTTAATTTTTATAACTTAATAAGATTTAATCTGTTATTCAGGTCGGCTAGCTGTTGTTAAATTTCGCGTAAATTCGTGTTAAATAAAAGTTTGCTTACAGAATAACCCCCATTTTGTCGTCGTGCAGCACACGCAATTTCATAAAAAACACATACATATATGTTATTAACGCACGAATTAACATAAATAAATTCTGCACGACAATATTGATTTATATTTAGAATTTATTAAATATAGACATATAGACATGTATATAAGAGTTCTTGTTTAGGGTGTAGGATAGATTCTAATAAATCCATTACATATTCAATTAATAACCTCAAAAAATAACTGAGTAAAATTTAATTATAGATTTGAATCCTCCTTACGGGTAGTTTTGGTGTTGAGAGATCTGTCGAAATTTTAAGATTATGAAATAATCATAATTATTATAAAAAAATATATTTTAAATATTTCTTATCCACATAGTTCGTAATATATATCACCAATTATATATTATTCTAAATCTTAACAAAAAAACATTACTACAATTGTATTAATGATCTATAACCCCAACATAATAGCTTATCTCTTAAACATGCAACCGTCTGAATGATGCCGCTGTCACCTCGAGGCCTTTTACATATATTATATTTTGAATTCGCTCTAAATTCAATAGAATACAAATCGTTATCGCTTATATATGAAATTTCGCAAGATATTTCTTGCTCTTACACTCTCTATCTCTCTACTAGAATATTTACCGAATCCAGTTCATATAAAGAACAGAATTGTGTGCGCGGCTTAAAGTAATATTTATTTCGAATTTATATGCTAATCGTCTTCTTCGCTTTATTATTATAAATTTGTTTATAGTACATACATATATTCTTCTATAAACACCGCATAGTGTCGGATTACTAAGTAAAAGCGGCTAAAATATAAGGTTGTCAAATATCTTCCTTCCGCCTTTTTGTCTTTTGAATTTCACGGCTATGTACAAAGCGCTACAGAGCTCGTATCGGGCAATACTATACATCATTTGAAAGGTCTTGACATAACCTACA
>JANSTU010028356.1:0-12383 GCA_027564075.1 Bolitophila hybrida
GCAGAGTCCGGATAACACTTATCAAGCCATGCTTTGGCTGTGATGGTATTTTTACCCATCAAAAGGCAATGATAAATCAACACACGAAATTGCTTTGAATTCATTTTTTTTGAAAATCTCAAAAGTAGCGTCACTTGAACCTCTGTAACTCGTAAACTAATCGTCTGAGTGTCATGAAATTTGGACAGATATCTTCTTCTTACTTTCTACAAATCAAATGGATTATTACATAGCAACGCCATCTATGTGTCATACTACGGACTTATTGAGTGATGTGTCCATTGAAATATACAGTATTTTCTTTAAGGGGGAGGTAAAAATTGACAACTGATGGTTTCACTCAAAACAATAACGAAAACTACAACCAACGAATCTGGAAAATTAATCCCAAATCAGTGAGTGGTACCGCATTTGTCTTTGAAATTGCAGCATCACTTTTTAACGAAGGCTCTACTGCTTTTCTGACCTTCAAGCAAGATTTGGGCATCACTTCAGGACCAAGTGCGCATGAATGGGCGCGCGCGACAGACTCTTTGCGGATCAGCACAGCGGACAAGCAAGCTGCTCGCGAGACCAAATAAAGCAGAGTTTTACGTAGACAGGAGCAAAAAGATGCCTTATATAACCTGGATGATAGTTATGTACTGTATGGACCCGGCATCGATGATGACATGTACGTATTTTATAAGAAAGATATTATCATTTTTTCAGTGTAACTTTAAATCGATTTTCCCAATGATGTAATTTTTAAAGTCGGTGACCAGCCTACAGAAAAAACTACAGAACCGATCGTTTTGTGAAATTTTGTACATATATTCTAGATATATATATATAGCTCTAGCTCAAGTAACGTCGAGAAAGAAAGAAGAAATTTAATTTTTAACAATTTTACAGGTCGAATTTTTCGTCAAAAAAAATATTTTGGCGTCAAAATGGTGCCAACAAATGAAAAGTTGAAAAATTAAAAAAACTCGACGTAACTGGAGAGATGAAGTAATAAACTGAAGAAAGCATTTTGATTTTTTATTTTCAGATGATCCAGTGATGCTGTAGACTGGTCAACGCACAAAAACTTTTTTTCTAGGCCCCTGCGGAGATTCACAATAAATCCGTTATTTCTTTCTATTTTTTAACATTTTTTTTTAAATATTGTTCACATGTTGTACTTTTAAATAATAATATGTAAAATAAACCTCCAGTAATAATTCTTTCTTAAAAAAAACATGAAAAAGGTCGTTTTTAGACTAAACAAACCTTACTCTCCCCTTATGTACTCCAAGCTCTTCAATCTTCTTCCAAATACCCTGAGCAGAGTAAATGTAGTCATACCTAAATGTATGAATTATCTGCGTAGCTTTGTTACGAAGAGAAAAATAAGTAAGTCGCGTTTCGGTAGTATGGTGAAAGCACCATGCTTTGAAAGCAAGATTACTCAGGATTATTGCCTCTTTAACTGTAGCACTAAACCAAGAGAGATTTGAGATTTTCGTTAATATTAGCAGTATGATTAAACGGATTCCAATCATAAATCATGTTTTCATCAGTAGTTTTATGACATTATTATATGTAGACGAAATTGAAACAATATCGTAAGTAATACTAGACATAGGCGGAGCTGAATGTCGGCGATAAACAACGCCAATCAGAACTTTAGTGTTAGAAATTATGATTTCTGTTTACTTCCGTAGAGTGCTACTCCACCGCCACGCCTATTATTTCAATCCTGTCTGAACATTTTGTATACATTTATAACAACAGTTTTATCAGATACATAGGACTTAAGCCAAGTCTCGGATACTCCTACTTCCAAAACACGTTTTATTTCATCAAGCTTATTTCCTTGCTGACTAATAAAGCTGCAAGCAATAAAAGTGACCAACATTCAAAAACTCAGTAAAATCTCGAAATGACGCTCTCAAAGCATTACTACAACTAGCAACAACACCAGGTAACTGTGGTGACATTTATGATAATGTAAAAGCAGATTTCTTGTTCCAATGTAATTTTTCATGATGAAATCACGAACGAATTGCGACGAGAATTTAACCAGAATCGGCATATGGCGGGAGGAAGGTCCACTGGTTTTTTCACAAATCTTGTGCACGGAAGTCGAATACCTTCGACGATGATGTTAGATTGGCGCTTCTTCCTGTTCATCGAGAATTCCGACAGAGCTTGGCCCAGCATCGCAATTATCCATCCTCGCAACAAAATCATCCAACTTCTTATTTAGCGTCGAAGCATCTGATTTGACTTCAACATGACAGGAGGCTGCATTTTGGGCTAGCTTTAGTTCAAAAGATTTTTCCAGAGCTGAAATCTGTTTAGAAATGTTTGCAGCTAGCTTATCGAATGCATTCTTAACCTTTCCAGCAACATATGTTTTTATAGTTCCGAAAAACGAGAGTGCAAAGCCTCAATGGTTGCTTTGGATTGTGCAGCGATTTGATTCGAGGGCTGGGCAGATAGTTTAGAAAATTGTAGTGCGATTGCTGCATTAGGATTCAACATCGGGTAGCATTTTTTTTAAGTTGATCCATTATTTATTTTAAAAACAAGTCATATACAAATTCGGATGGATAATATTCTTTCTTGGTGGGAAGTGAACACATTTTTTTTATTAAATAATTTTTAATTTATGTTTTATAATAAACCGAGAAATGTACGATATACGCGAACCTACGAACCAGCAGGATGCAGATCAATACAATAAATCATCCACATTTTTAGTTTGAGTAAAGTAAATATTCATATCAGGATAGAAGTAAATCTAGTTAATTTTTTAATGAGCTTGATAAGATGAAGATATTGCTTTATAATTACAAGAAAATCTATTTACTATTACTATTCTACTAAATATCCAAATTTCATAATAATTATGATAGTACAAACAAATAGAAATGAAAAAAAAAACATTTGAGAGAAAAAATATTTTAAATGATGTTATTTCTTTGGACCATTAAAAGAATTAAAGAATACAAACAAAACTTACTCTTTATTGCCCAAATCTGACCGCTCTGTAATCCTTTCATGTACTCTGCTGTGTCCTTCGAACAGTTATGATTCAGTTGTTTTGTGATCTCGTGCCAGTGCAAACCGATCTCCTCCACACTGAACACCTCCAGAATATCAGCAATTCGAATCAAATTGGTGAAATTAAATTCTTGATCCGAAACTACCGCACTGGCGATCTTCAGATTGAAGCTTTTATCCATAACCTCTGGTTGTGTTTCATTAGTCACGGTCATATTCATCTGGATCCTACGTGACATATCCAGTTCTCCATTTGAGATCTCTCCCAGACATAGTGGAGAGATCACCAGCAAAGCGATTACTATTAAATTCATCATAATTTCACACTTAAATAATTTCTTTCTATTATGAAAATAAACTTTTTTATTGTTATAAATCTTTGGTGTAGTCGATTGTAATTGGCTTACAATACTCTCGTGCCGTTAAATGCACTCGTTGCCAAAAAATGCCACATTTTAAGTAAATTTTTGTTGTTTTTTTTTTTGTCCGTTTTTGTGGTTTTTGACCCACACACGCACGCACACACAAATACCGATCGCGCACAAAATTTTACTTTCTCTCAAATTTAAAAGCGCATTCACCGAAATAATCGTCTGTTTGCCGTTTTAATGCCGCCAGCACTTTCAACGGCAAAAGAAACACGCACGGAACGCGGAAACTAACGTTTAGCTCGAATGTCCAATTTATCTGGATTACCGCACAGGTGATGTAGCAGTTAAGGTAATTTTTGTATAAATATGTGCACTCTCGACGTACTATATATATACGGTGCATATATATATAGAGAGTGCGACTTGACTGTAAGACGATCGAAAGCTAACTGCTCGTTTGCCCAGCTTGAAATTTGGACTGGCAATGTGCAGAACCAGCAATGTGTCGACGTGCCCGGTCTTGTTTACGCAGAATTCTCTGAGATATTTTGTGAGTATTTGTGTGTGCGTATGTGTATATGCGTATAATATATAAAGACGCTTTTGGAATATAAGAAGTGGCTACCAACTTTAAGCTATGAGAGCGAATGCGTTGTTATTGTTGAGCACAAGCGCACGAGCTCTCGCGCAGGTACACCGAAAACTTTCTTTTTCCTTTTAAAATACATATAATATTATATTTATATACGCGTATATACATTCTTATAATATATACATATATATTGTATAAATATATTAATATGCGCGGACATTCTCAAAAGTATGTATATTATAAATGTGGTCGAGTGTATGTATTGTAAGATCATGTGACCGATCGCTTTAAGAAGTGCTCGTGTTTTTTTTTTAAATACCGAATTCGGTAAGATGTTGCGCGAGAGCTTCAAAGAGGTTGGGTGATCATTTTTTTTTTTTTTTGCTACTCTTTCAACTTGTTTTAGAATCTGGCACAACTAAAGAATTATCGTTTATTTACACTTTCAGTGAATTCTTAAAATAAGTTGGAGAGAATGGGTGTACACATTAAAGTGGATCGGAAATGATGTTTTTCGAATATCAAAATGCCTGGTAGTGGAATAGAAAGGTAATAAAAAAAAAAAATGCATTTTTAAAGATTTCCTCCCACCCTAATAACATAAAATCCAAAAGTTATAGAGAAAAATTAAGTTCTACAAAAATAAGTCTAACTATATCTTAAAACATTGTCATACACTGCTTTACCATAACTTTAAATATACAAATTCTATACTGTAATAAATAAAGATGCGTAATTTATTAAATATTACAAAACATTATTTTTTGGTATTGAAAAAAGGCATAATAGACTGAGTTTTAACTTTGTTTTGGATTTAACCATCTCGCCGCTCAAGTCCGCATACCGATAAAGAAACTTCCGATACTGTTTTGATGCCCCGTTCAACATGGCAGAAGCCAACTCACTGTTTGCATCTTGATCTCGAGTAATGCTTCTTAATTTATCTTCTGTCAGATGACGAAGATCAGGATGATCCGTTTCTTCGATATCATGCCACGAAAAAAGTTCCGAGTAATCCTCATAATATACAGTATCTATCAAAACTAAGTTAACACTGCCTTATAATATGTACAGTGAGCAACAAAAGTCATGGGACAATCAAAAATATTTCATTAGAATAATAATATCTCAAAAACCATAAAACATATTTGAAAAAAAAATAAATATTATGATGTGTCTTACTTTCACACACTATAAAATCTTTTTTATTTTTTTTAAATATGGATTATAAGAAAAGTTACCAACGACCCAAGAATTTCAGCTCCCAAATTGTCGATAGAGGTAGTTCAGGCATGCCAGAAAATCGTATCCGCCGAACGATCAAAATGGACGAATAGCACGCAAGAAACCGTTCGTTTCAGAAATCAAGAGAAAGAAACGAATAATGTTCGCCAAAGAACATGGAAACTTTGACGATAGATTTTGGAATAATGTACTCTTCAGCGATGAGAGTAAATTTAATATTTTCGGATCTGATGGACATGTTAATGTGTGGCGGAAACCAAACACGGAGTTAAATCCAAAACATTTGCGACCGACCGTGAAACATGGAGGCGGTTCCGTAATGGTTTAAGGGTGTTTTTCGGCTGCTGGACCTGGCAAGTTGGTTTTTATTAATACCATCATGAACAAGATGTCCTACTTACAAATTTTGAAGGACAACCTTAAGGCATCAGCAGATCCATTGGGCATTGTTCTATCAAGATAATAATCCCAAGCATACTGCTCATATAGTACGTGAATGGCTCCTGTACAATTGCCCAAAAGTCATGCAGACGCCGCCGCAATCTCCTGACATCAATCCAATCGAAAATTTGTGGCATCAGCTTGACGTGGCTATCCGGAAACGTCAAATAAGCAGCAAAGATCAATTAAAGGCCGCACTGACTGAGGAATGGATGAAGATCACAGTTGAGACAACAACAAAGCTCGTGGAATCAATGCCAAAGCGCCTTAAAGATGTCATCAACAATAACGGATACGCCACAAAATATTAAATATTTAGCTTTGTCGTTCAAGCGACTGATTAAATGGAGTAGTCAGTTATTTGTCTCACGACTTTTGTAATGTGAATATTGTGCAATAATTTATAAATGTTATTAAAATTAATAATAAAATTGTTAATTTAAAATCATAATATTTTATTTTATTTCAAATATGTGTTATGGTTTTTGAAATATTGTTATTTTAAGGAAGTATTTGTGCTTGTCCCACGACTTTTGTTACTCACTGTACATTCGAAAAACACCGGGATTGAACCGGCGACCTCCCATAAGCCAGGCCAACGCGTTAACCCTCTCGGCTATGGTTATGGTTAATTATATTGAGTGTTATGACAGATTATAAAGCCGCCTTGCGAAAAGCTGTGGCGATGGAAATCCCGAATGCCTATTTGTTTGGATGCCTTTTTCATTATTGCCAAGGCCAAAAGTATTGTTCTCGTAAGGTTAGACCGCATTGGTGTTGCGAGGGCGCTTATGATTGCTATGGCTCTTCCACTTCTACCTTAAGAAATAATTGGAGATATCTAGAAAGTGGTCTTGGCAGATCTCAATTATGATTGTATCGCTGTAAACACATTTAAAACATACATGCAGAGGCAATGCCTTGGAATAAATATTTCAATTTATGGTCTGGATCGCACCAATATCATTGCCGAGTCCAGTAATCGGCAAATGTTTCAAAAAATACGCACTATCATCTATCATCTATCAGGGACAAAAACATTGAAGTCTTTTTAAAAGAAATGCCCTACGTTTTTCAAAATGTATACGTCGACTATAATTCTAAAATTAATAGTGATGGTATGTGTGTGTTTTTTAATAATATTTCATGTTAAGAAGACGATGACATCAGTGCCTCCGAATCAAGTTATTCATCACATCCACGAGCCGATAGCTCCTCAAGTCAGCTTCGAACAGGTTCACCTATGGCTAATGACGATCAACATTTAATATAATAATAAATAACGTCTGTGTCTTCTATTTCTTCATTTGTGAAACTCTTGTAGAAGGTCTAGACTGTACTTGTACTTACATAAAAATTGAGACAAATCTTCGAAAAATGTGTTTCTACGAAATTAACTAGAACTTGTTAGAATAGAAGTTTTAATCAAATGAACATTTATCTTAGACGGTATATTATTTGCCAAAGTGCATGTTATACAATAAATAATAAAACGTTTAAGATAAAATTCATTTCAGTTTTGATTAATACTTCTTAAATAATAAATACAAATATTCAAAATATTGTTTTAGATAATTTGACACATGTCATATTTCAAGAAATGTACTGCGTATTAAATATGAACAGAGTGCGTTCACTTCACATTTGTATATGTCAAATAAACAGTCGCGCAAATGAACGTTCGAGCATTTGATCTACTTCAGTGTTTGATGATGTGACCTTAAATTCACTTAAATTTCATTTGTTCGCTCATTTGAGCTGCTTTTGGATTAACGCAAATATTTCGAGACATTTGCGGTGGTTTGAACGTTCGCGCATCTGAGCTGTCTATAGTTAAATGAATGTTCTAACATTTTACCCAAAAATAATATAAAATATAAAATTTTCGAGCATTGGAATGTTCGCGAATATGAGATGCTCCCTACCTTATATTATATGTTTCAAGAGGAGCAGGGTAGCTATTTAGGTAGATTATTTCAACATCTGAAATGTTGTGTATATATTTAAATTTATTACATAAAATGTGTTTAAATTGAAAATGTTTTTATATGTAATTTTTTTATTTACATTTATCGCAACTGGTGCCGACCACAAACCCAAGCAAAAAAAACAAAAACAAACACAAACACAAACACAAACACAAACTCAAACTCAAAAAAACAAACAAACAAACAAAAAAACCAACAAACAACAAAAAAAGATGTTGGTGCAATCAATATGTCGCTGTTGATTCAACGGCAGACCTGGGCAAGATGTTTTAAATTTTGTTTTGTCCAAGGGAGCCACAACTAAGGTATATCTTTGCAGAACGTGCTTTTGTATAAGGAAAAGCTTGTGCTCTTCGGTTATCGGGATAGACAGACATATGTCCAGAACGACTCGTTATATTTTTGTGAACAATTCGTGATTTCACTTAACAGGTATAATCGTAGTTCGGGGACAAAAATTCATTCTTAAGTCCTTGGACGATGTCTTCCCAACTATTGATTGAGACTATCATAAGCACCGTAGAACCAATATTTCGCCCTCCCTGACTGGAGATGAATATTCGACTGAAAAAGTTCGTCATCTGTGAAACTTTAAACAGGAAATCGTACAGATGTGCCCCGTTACCGTCTCCACTGAATGACATACTGAACTAGGTCAGGGAGACTAAAGTTTCCAAAAATTGAATTCCAACTGCCATATTTGTTAAATAAAACTGTCTTTGAGAAAGGAGGAATTTGAGGCCTACTAGAATCTGCCGCCCTTGATCCACCTGATGATCCCGTGCTCCTAGCAATATCTGCAAGAATGTCGGCTTGTTCTTGCATCGAGACCCACTGACTCCGCGTCTGACTCGAACTGAGGAATCATGTTTGCCACGTCGGCACTGGACTCGGGTAATTCTGAACGTTTGTTGCCTTCTCTTGTTAATTGGTCGAATATATATTGTCGGTATAAAAGTGGTTTTTGTTACCAAATTTGGACTAACGACAGCATTTGAAAAATAAATCCTTTTGTAATAGGGAATCCACGCTTTTTTTAATTTGACAATAAGTGACTCATCGGAAGGACTACGCGGTCGAATTCTTTCAAGTCATAATGCAAATTGTAAACTATTTCCCGAAACGACACTTCCATCAACTATCCCAGAAAGAAGACCGAAAGTTTCTAGGCACTGACCAAGTTCATTTGCGGCGGTATTCAAGACGGAACTGTCTGTCGGAATTGGACATATACCGGCAGCTTCTTTGGAGAGTACATCTCGAAGAGCTTCTGTCTTTACTCTTTTCGTAATGAGATTGCAAAACCATCAAATAAAAAAAATGCCAACAACCAAATTATGTAAAGTTATGATCCAATAATTATGATATTACTCGTGAAATATGAGATTTTTTTTAGGATCATATCATTAATTTAATGTAAATAACATATGTATCTTGAATACCTATATCTAACATTCTAAACTATCAAAATACTTATAAATTACCCCGAAATGAACGCAACAAAAATGTTATTGCGGCTCCACGTTGGGCGCCAAATGTTATGTTCATCTTTCGTGGTCATAAACAAAAGAAGGAAAAATAGAACTATGTCCACTGAAAGTTCACAACTCTCTAAATGGTGAGCGCAGACAGGCGCCTTAAAAGTCTTCAGCGAACCGAGCTGAGCTCGCCGTGGGTTCGCGGACGACTGTCTCGGCTCACCAACATTATACGGTTCCACCCGGCCAAAACAGGAACGTTTGTATTTTTGACAATAAGGAAAAAAACTATACAAAAACAAAAAAAAACTTAAAACTAAACATTAAAACGT
This sequence comes from Bolitophila hybrida, assembly GCA_027564075.1. Lineage (NCBI taxonomy): Eukaryota > Metazoa > Arthropoda > Insecta > Diptera > Mycetophilidae > Bolitophila > Bolitophila hybrida. The sequence continues at coordinate 9,481 of JANSTU010028356.1, forward strand.
CGATCAACAAAAAAAAAAATTGAAAATCTCGAGGAAAACCAAATGCACATGGGAGGAGCTCGGTGGTAGATTGCTACACGACTCTAGCCGCACGTGGCGATTGTTTGGATTGGCAAGGCTGGGCCCTCGTAAAAGCAGGGCTGGCCGTGGGATCTGGCTGGGCGCTCACACTCACATCAACAACTCTATATTTGCTTATGTCTTTACATACACATGCAGACCATGTTATCTCTCTCTCAACACACTACGTCAGTCATCTTATGTTCTTTATCTGCTTCCGTATGTGGTTTTGCCCGATACAAATACGAAAGCGCGTGATTTACGTATTTTAGCGCGTATTTTAAAAACAAAACTATCTTATATAATAATTTACAATTTGGCTTATTTCTAAACAGTCTTAAATTGTAATGTTCGCGCATCTGAAACTATGAGCATCTGACCCATTTCAAGTAAAAAATCTTTTTTTCACATTGACAGAACAAACTAAGCTGAATTCAAATACAAGTGGGTATGTCACCTAACTGAGCATTTTTTATTTGTATTAACAAAGTTAAACTATATAATATTGTAATTGGTACCTTTAAGAGGACATAATAAACAATCTATTTTTGTTAGCTATAAAGCCAACATTCAATCTAATCTTAAATTGTCCATACATCTTATGTCATAGACTGAAGCAACGTAATATACGATCCTGCAGCACTTAAAATCTGAAATTAACAAAAAAAATGTTAAAAAAAATATTTCTGTTTTGTTTTTATTTTATACCGATGTAAATGTCTCCATGCTGGCTACATAAAATCCCGCTCGAACCACAACAAACTTCTGAGCGCGCATCAAACAGAATAAGATCATTCGGCGGGTTCTTGGCTGTGTATCATACCAATAGCTACTATAAATCGCATCCGACACGGCTAGGCTCTAAATCAAAAGTCATGAAATAAGAAATTTGTGAAAATTGTCTAGCGCTAACTGACTTCAAAACTTAGCTGTGTCGCTCCGTGACAATAGATATAGCATTGAAAACAAATGGCTGTCAAGAACATCACATAGATAAACATTTCTAGAAGTTCTTGGTTCGGCTGAGAAATGGCAACAGTAAGAAATATTTTTTAAACAAATATCTAAAATACTCACCAAGGTCAACTGATACGCAATCACACATAGCTGCAGGGATGTTATCATAAACTGAGCAAAGAGCACAGGACCGTACATTACAGTTAATTCGTTACACATCCGAATGATACGTGCATGATAGCGAACAAGTTTTCCGAATTCTGGTGATACAATCTTTTGACCAGAATCCATATCGATAATCTCGTACTGCAAATTGATGATCTTTCTTTGAATGATTTGCAGGTGTGAACTAAAGTTAAAGCAACAGCCATAGAATAGAGCGTCTACACCCACGGAACCCAACATGGATAGATAGGTGCTCTGCACGAACCACAAGTAAGTTAGCTCGTACATGGGTGTGTAGGAGATGTCGTAGAAGAATCTAAAAAGTGAGAATGGAAGAATTTAGTACAAAAAACGAAAAATGTGATAGGGTAGATCATTTATAAAGAGAGAGAAAAGAAGTTGGGGAACATCACAAGATAGCACAGCATATGCAGAACACACATTATCGATAGAGACCATTTGAAATCTATCAAACAAATAAGATCGAATTAATTGCACAGTATCTCAGTTTAAAGCACAAATGATCGTGGTCCAGTCCAGAAATAACAATAAGGTGTTTCTTATTTAGCTCACATCTAACATCATCACTAATTTTGAGTAGTGCATTGGAGGTACTATGGAAAGATCTGAAACCGAACTGTTTATATCGGATAGGAGATTTTGTCTGACGTTTTATCCTTCATTACAACTTTCATAGCCATAGCCGTGTTAGAGCACATTAGCTCCAATAGGAGTAGCACAGCACATACAGCACATTAGCATGACCTGACCACTCGTGTGAACCCGTAATGGTCAATGAATAACACCGGATGACATCGCACACAGGCCCTATGTCCCACAAGGGATTACAGGATCCAATGAGAGAGAAATATGAACCAATGATCGTTCAACAAGCAACTTTACAAATTTAAAATGGGTTCGAAATCATGCCGTAAAGGTTACCCGTGACGCCAAAATTAATTATTATAAACCACAACTCTAAGCCAATCTGCCATCAATTGTGCTTTGGAAAAACTTAAAATCACTTGGTATTAATTATTTTGATAATCCTCTTCCTCCCTTTTTAAATGATCAGTTCAACAACTACCTTGTTTCTTCTACTCCTTCATTTCCTCCAAGCATCTCTCGAGTTTTATTTCAATCACCGAAACACTCAAATGAGAATAAGGTTTTCGTGGAATCACACATTCAGACCATACCATTTCCATCTCATCCATTAAAGCCATCTCCACTGGTTATACCCTATTATTGTTCCATTTATCCTCGATATTTTTAACTACAGCCTTTCCTCGTCCTCATTCAGAAGTTCCTGAAAACGTGCTCCAATTCATAAGAAAACTCAATCTCTTGAACTGAAGGACTTCCGACCCATCAGCATATTACCTATACTCTCGAAATACCTTGAAGTTGTGTGTTGACAATAAACAGTGTGACAGTAACAGGCATTTGACACGGCTTCTCATGAGGTACTCTGTGTAAAACAATCCTCATTTTCCAGCTTAAGTTCATCCGCTGTTTCCCTTATTAACAGTTATCTTGAGCAAAGAACCCAATGTGTTGATATTGAAGACAGCTTACATTCTGTCAAATAAGTACCCGGAAATTTGAAATAAAACACAAACAACTTATCAATCACCTAAATTAATTATATCCCCTTCAAAATAGGCCCCTTCTGAGGCAATACACTTCTTCCAACGAACAATCCAATCATCGAAACACTT
>JANSTU010028367.1:0-12382 GCA_027564075.1 Bolitophila hybrida
TTAATTATCCTTCAGTATGAGTATAATAATAATAATAAAAAAGACTATTTATATTAACCCATTTAACAAAAAAACCTTTATTCAATTTAAAAGGCCGATATACACACATTTATAGAGTTGTCCGAAACACAAAAACGCTACACTGAAAGTTCGATCAGACGAGCCCGAGGCGTTTTAAATTAGAACGGAATCGAATACAGGCAGCCACAATATCACCCATAATAAACCACTGTGTCCGAAATAGCTACGCAAAATATAATTAAAAAATGTACTAGAACAACGCATTCATTTGCAAACGTACCGCTAATCTTTTAAGCTTTCATAGTTCCATTTGTTTTATGCATTCATCCATTATTATAACCCCACATTTTATTTGCAAAAAAACTGCATTCTATAAATACTCCACAGTAATAATGGTACGATAATAAAAGAACATTTGCCTCAATTTAAAAAGACAATTACCTTTAAGTGAAAACATCTATACGAAAGTTTGCAATTTTGATAAAAAAAAAATGTTTGTAAAACGATCAGATTGCCGCAAAGAGTTCGACATCGATAAACTTTGCCATTTTTCATTCAACGTCAAATCAAACAGCGTCAACGAGAAACATTCAACGTGCTTTCTTTGCCAGCGGAATATCTAGCAGCAATTTTGTAAGTAATTCACGTGTATCTGCATGAATTTATGCTATTTAGATATATTCAGTGTCTTAACATTAAATTAGTGAAACAAAACTTGTAAATAACCCGTTTGTTAATTCAATACATAACGTACGGCATTCGTTGCTATGCCACACGCGACTTTTACAATACACCAAATTCTCAGTAAAAGAGCAAATCGACGAAGTTCGTCAAAAAAGCGCTAAAAATCGAATCAATTGACGAAGCCGGTAAATGTGAATATATTTATATATTGGAATTTTGGTCATAAATCGCCATTGCAAACTGCATTTCGTATCGTCATCGGCTCTAAATTACGAGACGCACATAACAAATTCGCATAGATTGTATAAATGTGTGTAACATATAATATTATATGTATATTAAACAAAGACGACGTAGTAGAGCCGACACCGCGAACCGCGTTTTCATCTCGCGCGATATTCGCATTTGAAAGAGGCAACATATATAATATATGTAGGTATATTATATGTATATATATAAACGTGTGTCGGTCTTTTGGTGACGGCGAGCATTTCGGTGCGGCAGAAATTCTGGAATTTCGAATTAATATATTTTTTGTGTTGTCTAGACCTCTAAGCTAAGCTATATTTGTATGTAAAACCAATTTAACAGCGTTGTTTTCCTATCTTTGTTTTAGCCGGCAAAAAACGGTGCTGGGCAAACAATGTCTCCAACATAACGCAACTGTTTAACTAAGAGTGTGAGTAGTTGTATCCTGTACGAGGCGCCCACCCACCCCGTCCAAAACGAACGTGACTGAGTTTTCGGCGTGTTGTATAAGATGGCTTCTCAAAATGGCAATCGGGAGTTTGTGGAAGGATGGATTCTTGCGCAGACTCTCGGCGAGGGAGCCTATGGCGAGTAAGTACATACAGTTTCTTTTATTGTTATTTCGCGTATCTTTGAAATAATAGTTAATTTTCGTTTGTTCGCGTTTTCGTACCACATGTCTGTGTATGCATTATAATGGGTGTGCCGATAGCGGCAAACAAAAATGTATATTCCATGTGGCTATACATCATTTGTTTGTTAAATATAGTATAAATGGGGGCATTTGCGCTCTCCTGTACTTCATCCGCATAAATATTCTCTACCATTAAAACATGTTTTTTTGTTTGAATTACAGAGTAAAACTTTTACTAAACCGGCAAACTGGCGAAGCGGTCGCAATGAAAATGGTTGACCTGAAAAAGCATCCGGACGCAAGTAATTCAGTAAAGAAGGAAGTGTGCATACAGAAAATCTTACAAGATCCACATATTCTACGGTTTTTCGGAAAACGAACACAAGGCGACATTGAGTACATTTTTTTGGAGTACGCGGCTGGTGGCGAGCTTTTCGATAGAATTGGTAAGTAAGTGTAGTGTAACAAAGAACCGGTTACAATCAGTTCTAAGCATTTTCTTAATCAATTCAGAACCCGATACCGGTATGGCACAACATGGCGCACAAAGGTATTTTAATCAACTGCTGTCCGGCGTAGAGTATCTACATTCAAGAGGCGTCGCTCATCGGGATCTAAAGCCTGAGAATTTGCTACTCGACGCAAATGATAATCTCAAGATATCCGACTTTGGAATGGCTACAATGTTTAGGTATTAGGTACACATGAGTTCAATATAAACGATCAGTCAAATAAATAATATCTAGATATTTGTGTATTGTGTAGGATGAAAGGAAAAGAACGACTGCTGGACAAGCGCTGCGGCACATTGCCGTATGTTGCACCTGAAGTTCTTACAAAACCGTACAGTGCAACACCGGCTGATATTTGGTCGTGCGGAGTCATTCTTGTGGCAATGCTGGCAGGAGGTTTGTAAATAATCCTTTTTTATATTCTTGTGTATTTGTTGTTTTGGTTGTTTTTTATGTTTTTTTCAATTAGCTCATTTCATACATTTGTTGCTATTTCTTTGGTATTCTAGCTGTAGAATGTGTATTTGAAATGGCTAAAGCTTTAATACCAGAGGTCTAGCTCAAATTGCTTGCTGCACACTATTTTGTTTTTTTTCTTTGCATAATAATCACTACTACATACAAAAAACAGTCGTTATTCTTCACTCATTTTTTAAGCACGTATATGTCTTTTTAGATGTCTGATAATAAATAAAATTCTTTAATAGAAATCTATATATCTTATAATAATTTTCAATTTTTACTTATATAGAATTGCCCTGGGATCAACCGTCAACTGGTTGTGCCGAATACGTAAAGTGGAAGAGTAACGACAGATGGACCACTGTGACGCCATGGAGCAAACTCGACACATTAGTTCTGTCACTGCTTCGTAAAATTTTGGACCCACAACCATCAAAGCGAATTGTATTAGAAAAATTAAAAGATCATAAATGGTGTCACCTGCAGTTCAGTTCCTCAGGTAATTATAAAATATTGCCTGATTTGTTTGTTTTTGTTTTGTTTTCCGTGTGTCTTATGCCAACATACTAGAGTTCCATTTGATCAGGTACTGAGTGACTCTCAGTGTATTTTAGATTCTGAGGGCATGAATGTGCCTGGACAAGCGGTTCTCACAGATTCGCCAAGTTCAATACGCATGGCATAAACTTGATACATGGCATAAAACTTGACAATATCTGAGCTTTGGCGCTTTAGCTGTATGATTGAATTAATATTTCATAAAGCTAGATTACCAAAGCATGGACATTGCACAAAACTCATCAATATCGAAATCATCATCAATTTGCTACAACATCCATTACAGTGAAACTAATTCTTAATTTTATTTGACTATTGTTATTGTTTTATATGTTTTGTGTTTATTATTTTTATTTGTTATCGGGTCTTTGGTGGTTTTAGCTGTATGTAGGTATTGTATTCAAATCATATGGCTTTTGCACCAAATACCCGATGGCTTTTATTTTCTTTTGTTTAAATTTTAAACTATTATCTTCATAAGATAATACCAAAGGGCATAAGTTAAATATTTTTAATTGTTTTTATAGATACTCTGCTGAGTAGTCGAGACGCTGTGGACTCAAGTTCACCGCGTACAAAGCGTCAGCGCAGCAGTCAGGATTTCTCGAATCCTGCTGATGATTCGTCATCGCGTATGTACCAATCACAACCCGCTCCGCAAACAAACAATCCCGAGTCACCCACAGCCGATCATCATATCGAAGCACGGAATGGCTTCTGTTTCTCACAGCCTGCTATGTTGGACGATCTTATACTGTGCACTCAGCTGAATTCCACACAGAGCACAAGCCAGAATGTATTCCAACGTCTTGTACGGCGCATGACACGCTTCTTTGTGTCCACAAACTTCGACGAATCGATCAAACGACTATCTGCTGAATTGGACAAGCTTTCGTACTCATGGAAAGCGCACGACGGAGGAATCGTAAGTGACTACTTTAAAATAACTACAATAATTTAATATAATTATCTAATTCGAAACATTTCGTCTCTGTAGGTTACGATTTCAACTATAGATCGACGAAAACTACAATTAGTATTCAAAGCAAATGCCGTCGAAATGGACGGTAAGATTCTACTTGATTTTCGTTTATCAAAGGGCTGTGGTCTTGAGTTCAAGCGACGCTTTATCAAAATCAAGGCGTTACTTTCGGACATTGTAGTCAAGGGACCGGTCGCGTGGCCAATTGCGGCCGCTACACATTCTATGCCGTAAATCGTTTTTTTTTGTATTATTTTTCCATCACCTAATAGGCCCTAGATATAGTTTAGTAGGGCAAAAGTATGAGCAAACAAGCATGAACAAAATAAATGTTATCTGATTTTTTTTATATCACATTAAGCTTTTTTTATTCACATTATATTATCAAATTTTAACTATTTGGTTATTTATTTATAATGGATTGTATAACACTTAATGGCCACATTTTGTGGTCGTTAGATGGAAATGGAAATGGGTAATTAGTTAGGAAATGTCACGGCTTCTTCTAAGAAAAATAGATTTCAATATTTTATTTGTTTATTTTGATAAAAAAATACATTTATAAACATTTTTTTTATTTTTAGTTACTTTATTGTTGATGAAGAAATTTAAAAAAAGTATAAATAATTTATTAGATAGAAAAGAAAGTCTGGCATTGTACAACATTCAACAAATAAAAAAAGCGGATTGAGTATATACTAAAATACTTTAGTTCCTAATACAAACGATGGATGGCACCACAGTTTTTTACAAAATAATTGAGTTCTGTTTAGTTCTCCTGCAAAACTGATGGAAAACATGAGAGCGGCCGAATTACTATCCCTTAAAATAATACTAATAATTATGCACCACTGTCGGGCATTAATGAGTAAAATAACACCTGTCATGGCTAGTGGTCAGATATAAATGGCTCTAATCTGCCGCGGCCCTGGAATGGAGTGATTAAGGGCCTTAAAATTCTCGGTTATTCAATCTTTTCCGCACCCACCCAAAACAAGGTAAAAATGTGCATGATTGCTAAAAACGAATCTAAGATCAACTGAGGAATACCAAAATATGTGATAGCATCAGCTGTGTATCTTCTATACGACTCCATAACGCCAACACCGTCCGAGGGACTAGCAGCCTTGGCCACCTATTGTGAGCAGTCCAACTTGAAATTTATTTTATCAGTGGATGCAAACGCTACGTCTCCTTGGCTTCTCTGGCTCCAGGTTTACTCAAATAATGATGCTCTAAGGGAAGTAACGGTCCGGGATCTTAATGGATCTGTCTTCTGTTGCTTCTGCGATGTAGTGGATTGTATACTCTCGCCTCAGGACGTTTTACACTATTGGATCGGATTGAGCGGTTTAAAGATTCGCGGGAAAAACAACGGTATACTGGTTTACAATTCTCCATTCATAAAGTTCGAGAAACTATTTGACGTGATGATCCTGGTTGATACTAATGACGTCCTCATCATATTATATATATTAAATCTTTCATATGGGTAGGGTTCGTCAGCTTTATTATCAGTTTATCTCGAACAGTGGCGTTTTTCCAAAACACCAACAAATCGTTGAGTAGGTTTCATTGTAGTAGATACCAATTTTTTGTGAGCGTCCTTTCGCAACCAGGCGAGCTTTGTGACGAACACCGGTTCCGTCTTGAGAACGCTTTCGTATAAAAATCCAAATTGTCTTAATAGATGTGAATCACCATCCACCAATGTCCAGGTGCCATTAACTTCGAATGATGCACATTCATCGTTCTTAGCAGAAACCCGTTGAATCCCGTCGTGGGAATTGATTGCTTTATCATGACTCAAAGGATCATCCTCAGTGCAGTCACGTGCAAAGTATGTTATAAAATCGTCTCTGACAACGGGTTGTCTTGGCCTCGTCGAACGACGTAACTCGACATTTTCCGTTGGAACAATATCAGTAATCAAGGGCTTAAAATCTGGATCGTTGACCTCGTAGTCATGTTCCTTAAAATCGCCAGATGAGGTATTCATGGTGGTGGCTTCTCGACCCCGGTTTTCGTCTGACGTATCCGATTTAACCTCATCGTTTTGACTAACATCTGTCGTATAGCCCCAACTGAAACTGTAGATTCTTCATCACTATCATCAATTTTGAACCTATTTGTGCAGCTTTCGGTGTCAAGAATGTTGCATCTTGACTGATGATGATCTTGCTGCTTGATGGATCGAAGATGCATAATCCCTTTTGAGTATCGGCATACCCAACAAACTTTATTTCATTCGCGTTTTTGCGTTTCTGTTTTGGTATTTGATTCTTAATGCCGAATTTTCCATCTTCCAACAGACATCATGCAGCGCCAGTGTGCGATTCATCCTTTCGGCGATGTATTGGACCGTCGTCTCATAGATTATGCAAGCCTCAGCACATATACGCGTCGTGACTTGATTCAAGCCGCAGTATCGGTGTCGTCTTCAAAATTTGTAAATGAAGACCAATACATTCCTAAGGGATCTGTGCTTTCATCTAATAAAAGGTTTTCTAAAACAGTAACTTTCTTGCCTATATTAATATAACTAAATCATTTTTATCTTTAAAACCATATTGGCTTAACGAACCAAAACCACGAAACATTTACTCATGCTAACATTGTATAGAGATTTGTCTCGCTCTCTCAAAAAAAAAACATGAAAACACAGCATAAAGCTATCGACGCTTTAGGTTTTTACGTATGTGTTAAAAAAAAAATAAAAAAAAAATGTATAAAAAATCTCTCCATATATCTCTACATTTAGGGTTGCGTTCTAAAATCTATAAAAAATACAAAATAAATGTCAAACATCATAAAATATAAATGTTACAACGTTCATACAAGCAGTGTTTTTGTTATTGTTTGTGATCGTATTTAACCTCACTAAAATATACACCCTGCCAAATTTGAAATACAGATTTAACACAAAAAAATGTAATATTTTAGAAGGGCTTCTCTAATATGAGGAAATGCTTCAAAAATGTAATGTGCGACTAGCAGCAAGATGACTAAAGACATTTTATATATTATATATTAGCTGCTAATTTTATTGTGTTATCTATTATTGATTTTGCTTTGAGAATAGTTTTTAATTATCACCATTGAAAAATCATATGACATACGTCATTTAACGTATACATGGGTATGTGCGTGTACAGATTCAACTCTCCAATTTTTAGCTGGTAAATGGTTCGTGGTATTTGGTATATGGTTTGGAGTTACGTATGTGTTGATTTGTTGACTTTTCATTTGCCGACGAGGATCCATTGTTTAACAAGTTGCTTAGAACGTTCTAATTGACCGCAACCAAAAAACTGGATGCGATTGAGATTCCTAATATGTTTTCCATTATTATGTGATTTTCGAGCCGGGCCACCAAAAAAACGGCGTTTCGGTTTTGCCCGACGATGGTACCAAATTCATCAACGCTGATTTTACATTCGCCGCTGCCACGCGACCTAATTCTCGCGGCCTTTCAATTTGTCGAAGTTGATATCATTGCCCATCACTTGCACGTTCTAACCAAACTTTCTGTTATGCAATTTAGAAATCGACAAAAATAACCAAAAATAAACTTTATGTCTGGTTATAATACAGCCTGCATGAGAACATATGATAACGCTTTGAAATGCTTAGATAGAACTGTTATATAGAACTTATATATCAATAGTTTGATTTTGAGATAATTTGCCTAAATCGCTACCCTGAACAGAGATTTATTTTAGAGTGAAAAAAGAAAACGGTAAACAAAAAACAAGTAAGAAATTAATTCTAATTCACAATAGTTATGCGTATATATATATAGTGGTGCCATCTTCAACAGATTCAGTTCTAAACGAAATAACGCGAATCGAATATGTGCGATTTATCTTTTGTTAATTAACGCACGCACAATCAAATATAATTGATATTTGAATTGTAGAAAAAAAAACTTTTGCAGAAAATATAGTTGATTCATTCATAAAGAATCTGTATAAGTTAGAAAATGTGAAATATGGCCAATCAGGACGAAACTGAAAAATATAACAATATCTATGAGCATCATGTACGCCTAATGGAATTCTTTACTAAACTGTTGCATATGGTGGGCTGTATTATCACCGTTATTCCTGGTCTACACGGCTTTTGAAAACCGGGCTGACACTATGGAATGTTGCAAGTCATTCATTATGATAGGTGTCGTTGTTCAAATAATTTATACTGAACAATTAAATCATTAAATATATACATATTTTTGAAATATATACCAAAATGTATTCTATATTTGCAAAAGCAAGTACTTTCTATAAAATTCAAAATATCGTACTAGACTTTTATCGTAGATCCCGTGGAATATATCGAATTCATCTTTATGAATGGAACATTTACTTTGGGTATTTCCTCAAAGGACAAATAGTATTGATTGTATCTGTTATTATAATAATTTATTGTTCCCATATTTTTATGTTATGTGTTTATGGTGGAACGTCAGAGTATTGTTATCAATTGTTAACTTTCAAAATATAACTGATGATATATTGAGATCAAGCAAAGAGGTGACTGAATTGCTCAAAATTGCCATAGCGGATGCATGTAAAATGGATGAGTAAGTAAAAGTATGCATGACCTATTTATATTGATATTTAAAATACTTCATTGAGTTTCAGTTTCTTACGAGATTTTTTTTCTATCTATCAAAACGAATGCTATTTAATTCTGAATTCTGCAGTTTTATGTGATCTTCAGACAAATGGCTCAGTAAATCCTATTTAAAAAAACTTAAACATATCTTAAACATTTTAGATGAACATTATGAACATTCATTTATTTTTTTATACAATATATAATATATAGCCTATATGTATATAGAAATAGTTCTAAAGTTCTAAAATATGCATAAAATGTAATCGATCCATGAAATGTATTTTTTTATGTTGCATAAAATTCACCTTGAAATAAAATGTATGTAGAATATTTTTAATGTTTTTTTATACAAAATTGCGTCAGAAATATTTATAGTATTATCTGTATCGGTGTCGTTTTATGTTTCATTTGTTCGTGGCTTCCATAATCATAATCGTTCTGCAAAAACACGATTTATTCTGAGTAAAAATTGTATTAATGGGGGTATATTTTCAACACCCACTAAGATACATGGTTATTAAAAAAATTTGAGTGGTATAAATTCGTTCAAGTAAAAAAATCTTTTATATAAAAATCATTTATATAATTTGATGCGCAAAAAAAAGTTTTACCAAAACTTAGTTTTCGAGATATTATACGATAGTCCAAATATAAAAAAACAGTAATATTTTTAAAAACAAATTTAATTGTAATTAAATTGACACACAATGAAAATAATGTTGTCTTTTTGAAAATCAATTTCCGTGAAAGTAAAGTCTAGATAAAAAACTATGTATGGTAACATTTTATGAAAATCCCATCACAATACAAAAAAAAGACATTTTTTATGAGAAAACTTAATTTTCCACTCGACAATAAATACATACATTTTATTATTGGGGTATCTTCCCATCATATTTTAAGATGTCAATTTTCTAATAATAAAGACTTCATATATGAATTATTGATTTATTATTCTTAATTTTGATATGATTAATATTTAAATAAAAAAAAACAAACAAAATTTAATTGAAATACCCTGTATATACATTTTAAATAATTTGTTAAAACTCGTACACATACAAACCCTATCAATTATTAATACAAAAAACAGTAAATGAAATGTAGATAACATACCGTTGCAAAAAAATATAATAGTTCGTTCATTCAAAAAGGATCATTATATGTTATAAGACCTGCAATATTGTCGATAAGGACGAAACTATTTGTATATTGGTATATGACATAAGTAATAGCAAATATTGATATTATTGATTATACAATTATTAAATACGATCATTTGATGTTTTTTTAATTGATAAATGAAATTTTAGATAGAAAACAACTTTACGAAAATATGGTTAATAACGACGATACTGAAAAATATAACAATATTTTCAAGCATCATGTTCGGCAAAAGGAATTCATTAGTCAAATGTTGCGAGTCATGGGAATATGTGTAACTGACGACAACTACGCAATTTCAAAGATGACCATTCTTTGTGGCCTCACATGTGCCTCAGTTCCGATATTACTTTTCTATACGGCTATAATAAACAGGGCTGACACCATGGAAAGTTGCAAGTCATTAATTTTGCAAGGTGTCGCTTTTCAGGTAAGTATTCATTTTTAAATGGTAAGTTTACACTAGATGTTGCAAGTCAACATTTATTTTTTTTCATAGCCATAACTATAGGGCATCCATTACTGACCCATTTCGATGTTACCGGTATTTTGGTAAAGAAAACACTAATTTTACAGGTTTTACCGGTATTTTTATTTAGTTCTTTGTTAAAAAAAACTACATTCTAGTTTTATATTTTGTATATTTTATTGCTCTCACACAGCTTCTATACTTGTTGGTGGAATGGTCAGCATCGCTTGGTAGGCCATCTCCATGTATTTGCTTTGAACACCCCCATTCTCAAAGAGTAACAATTCTTCAGTTAATATTGAATTGATATTGCCCGAACAACCATTTTTATTGCAGCGATCCCTGAAATGTACTCGAAAAGTGCTTAAATCCGCCGAGCGAGACGTAATTCGAGCAAAAATCGAAAGGTAAATGGAGCAAAATCGTAAATGGATCATTTTTCCAGCGAAAACTTAGACGTAATGTGAGCGCAAATAGACAGCGAGCATTATGAGAGCGAAATTCGAGTGTATTGCGGGCGTTTTGCGAGAATAAATTTAAGGGTCCTTTTTGTGTCGATGGGCGAGTGGACGGCATTACTTTAATATTTGTATAAAAATCTGATCGAAATTGATCCTTTAAATCAATTGCGGAATCTACCTCAATTTCCAGATTCTGTGTAGTCTCATCAATGGAGTTTTTTTCAGGGTGAAGGCGCTCACGAAGCTCTAGTTTTGATTATGACCGTCTAAATGTTTCTCAACTCCGTAGAGCTGAGTTCGTCCCTCACCGATTCGGCTGAGCGCCTTAATAAACTTCACTTATCTCGAGAACCTAGAATCTCAACATCTGCTTTAATCGGCTGAAGGGTCCTATAAACAAACTTAGAGAGTATTTCAAATACAAGTATTTTAAAAATAGTATTTAAAATATTTTGTATTTAAAATACTTTTTCAAAAAAGTATTTTAAAATAATATTTAATATAATATTTTTTATTTTCAATTTTTTTTTAAAATGTTCAAAATACTAAATTACTTTTTTTGTATATTAAATACCAAAATACTTTTTCAGTAATATAAAAATCTACAGCAGACAAAGTCTTGTTTGAACTCACACAAACTTGTAACTTATTTGTACATCCTCCGACCGATCCCGATCGATATCACAATTATAATACAAACTCCACACTACAACTAGAGTTGCCAACCGTTCTCAATGAATTTAGTTCGGCTGAACGATTGAACGAATATATGCGACCTGACTATAAAAAAGCCGACTGGAGAAGATTTAGTGCTGAATGTTGTTAGAGCTAAACACAGCTACTGAAGACATCGTCAGTTTCACTGCAATAATACGTTCAGCATAGGTACAGCAATACCGCTCAAGCGGAATCAGGTTAAAACTATGAATTTGTCCACGCAAACCATAAACTTGATCAAACTTCGGAATGCTACCAAAAGACAATGGCAACTGACACGAATTTCACATAAAAAATAATCTTCAGGAACTTCAAAATACCATTTCTGCATTCGACAAAGGTGACAGAAAATACGGCGGCATGAATTATACAACATCGGACTTTCAACCCACTATTTCAAAAATCAGTCTGGCGGTATGAAAGTCCCAGCCCCGAAAATACTGGCGCAGGAAGTAAACAGCATCTGCTGGATTTGATGGATGTACTCTTGTACACACAGCATATGGAAAGGCCAACCTGCTCGCCGAAACTTTTTCCATATCCCACACATTGACACCACTCAACAGACACCACTTCATTGATGAATCAATATACTCACGCTTCAGAGACTTGAAACCAATTAAAATAGGGCCCTTGTGTCAACATCTTCAATCTTCTATCTACCTATCTATCTATAGGTATATCTAATCTATCAATCTATCTTCTATTTAAACCTTGTATTGTATTATTTTTAATCTAATTTTATTAAAAAAATCAATATTTGTTCTATAGAAAATTTGTCAAAATCGTCTTTTCTATAGAAAATTTGTCAAAATCGTCTTTTCTATAGAAAATTTGTCAAAATCGTCT
>JANSTU010028378.1:0-12382 GCA_027564075.1 Bolitophila hybrida
CCATACACACGAAGAACAAGCTAAAAACCCCTCGCCCCAATGACCAAAAACAAGATAGTCAGTTCACTTCATCAACTGGGTTCCCTGGAAAACTGACTTAATAAAAAAGAAACCAGAAACCCTTGCCATAAAGACCATAAACGGGATATTTAGTTAACTTTATCAACTGGGATCCGTGGAAATCTGCCTTAAGGAAGAAGAAGAAGCCAACAAAACCCTTGCCATAATGACCATAAACAGGATAGTTAGTTCACTTCATCAATTGGGTTCCCTGGAAAAGTGACTTAATAAAAAAGAAGCCAAAAACCCTTGCCATAAAGACCATAAACGGTATATTTAGTTAACTTTATCAACTGGGATCCATGGAAATCTGCCTTAAGGAAGAAGAACATAAACAGGATAGTCAGTTCACTTCATCAACTGGGTTCCCTGGAAAATTGTCTTAATCAGAAAAGAAGCCAAAAAACCCTTGCCATAAAGACCATAAACGGGATATTTAGTTGACTTTATCAACTGGGATCCATGAAAATCTGCCTTAAGGAAGAAGAAGAAGTTAAGAAACCCTTGCCCTAATGATCAAAAACAAGATAGTTAGTTCACTTCATCAACTGGGTTCCCTGGAAAACTGACTTAATAAAAAAGAAACCAAAAACCCTTGCCATAAAGACCTTATGGTCACGGGATATTTAGTTCACTTTATTAACTGCGATCCATGAAAATCAGCCTTAAGGGAGAAGAAGAAGCCAAAAAACCCTTGCCATAATGATCAAAAACAGGACAGTTAGTTCACTTCATCAACTGGGTTCCCTGGAAAATTGCCTTAAGGAATGTGAGAAAGCCAAAAAAACCCAACCGGAAGAAGGCAAAAACCTCGATGAAATAAGAGCCCACTTTATCCGGTCCAAGGCCACTTAAAATAAACAAAAAAAAAAGAAAAGAAACCACAATTAAAATCATTACTAAAGCCTAGCTAAATAAATAACACTCCGTTCTTTTTAAATTCGTATAAAAACATATGCGCAATCACGTAATGTGCTACACAATGCCAAAATGATGAATTCCACCTTTTCCATTCGAGATACTCAACAACATTAGAGGGGTGTGATGGTGACATTTAGTTTAATTGTTTTCTTTGCCGTGCCTATCTCAGGGAGGTGTGCACTCGATCACAACAATTCCCCAGGCGCTAGTTCATTACATCGAAATAATAATCTTTCTGTGCCAGTTCGTGTGCCGCCCTCTTATGCCCTTAAATGTATGTATTTGTGTTGACATTAAACTCTTCCCGGTATAGAAAAGAGCGCGGCGCATGTGAATAATCCATTCAAATCCCTGGTGAACAACGCTCAGTGTGTTTATGTTGTTTTTGCGATGTTCACATTTTGAAGTGCACATTAATTCGATGTATCGTTTTGTCCGGTCGACCCCTTCGCTATGTTTATTTCACTTTGTACGAGATATATATAAATAGTATATACAATGTAGCGTCTGTTTATTTGGCGACCTTGTCCCCGACGGTCGGCGCCGCGTCGACTTCATCACCCAAGGGACATAATATTACATACTTAAGTAGAGCTTGTGACCAAACGATATTCCGAACGAATACACGCGTGTCACATACTCACGCATTGAGTAGAGATATATTCGAATTGACTGGAGCAAAATCAAAGCATTGACATTTTGGAAATCGAATCGAATTTGCGAAAGGGCGATCCCTATACTTTTGTGTATTTTGATTTGTATTGGTGGGCGGGGATTTGTATTCTGTTTATATAGTTTGGGATATAGTTTTACTCCTTTTTGCTTTGATTATGGTTATTATGGTTAATAACCATAATTAGAATAACAAACAGTTGTCAACTTACCGATTAATGGACGAAACACTAGGTACATTGTCTTGTGAGCAGATTCCCTCGGCGAGCAGTCTATCACGAATTTCCCATGCAAACATCGTTGGGTTCTCACGTTTGTAGTTTGCTATTGCGTCCACAACGGGTGGTGTGGCCACTTTTGGTTTTGAGCCGCCTATCACACCGGCCTTAAAACTTCCTGTCTCGTAGTACCTGTATATGGAAAATCAAAACTATTAGTCACCAAATTTGGGACATAAACTGTATAGATATATACATATCCTATATAAGCGATTGGTAATTAGTTGCGAGCCGCACACGATATTTTATTTACTTTGGGGACTCCGAAACAATTTGAGGCCATTTATTTTAATTGAAAGTAATTTTCTAAAATATATAAAATACACCATATATAGTGTATAGGTATAGAGAGACCGGCGATTGGTGTATCACATGCTCGGCAAAATAAATCCGTATCTGGTTTGGTGTAAAATTTGCAATAAAATGGCATGTAAGCGCTCGCGCGCGCGCACGCGCACTCTATAGCATCGAGCTCCGAGAGAGTAGCCGATTAATTTGTAATTTATTGTTAATTGAATAGAGTCGTGTATATATATGGCTATATGGTGAGCACGTATACGTGATTTGGTATGGCGGCATGGTGTGAGTTTATTTATATGTGCGAGTCGAGAGTTCGCATGCGAATGTTTTATTGTATGGCTCGCATAGTGCAGGCGATTTTGTGTGTGTGTGTGTTTTTTTTCGCCCGGAAATGTGTTTTAATTGAGCAATTTGTGTGGATCGAATGGATTTTCTGTATATTGTTTATTTCACTAGCTGTCATGAAAGTCAGCGCAATAAATTAATTTCACCTAAAAAATTGGTTTAGGTTTAGGATTGGTATGTTAATACCAATTTGTTTGCAGAAAAACAAAACTCTTGTGATGAGAGCTGAGAAGAAATAAGTGCCGTACAAATATTTGATGAGAGATGAGAAGAAATTAAGAGAGCGTTACCTATTTACATAAACGCACACAAAATATAGCTCTTGCGCTGAGAGATGAAAAGAATTAATCGTCGTTATAGTCACCGATGTGAGATGAGAAAAATCGCATGCTTTTAATGGTGAGAAGAAGTAATTAGCAGCATAAAATTTGTGAACTTTATTACACAAAAAAAACTCATGGAAATAAGAGCTGAGCCGAGCAGAAATAACTGTCGTAAACTGTGGAGTGGAGAAAAGAGAGAAAAGAAGAGAAGAATCGGTGAGATGTGAGATAGAAATCGTGTTTTTTTAAGGATTTTGTGAATATTTGCACGAGGAACTCCCAGTTAAAATCTCCCCGGTGGAAACAAAACAATGAACAATTCATCGACAAACTATCCACTGCCTAGTGGTGAGAGATGAGAATAATTTAAAACAATAACAACATTAAAGATTACTGTATTACTTTAGTGGTCAGAGTTTGTTTTTTTAATAATTATTTCTTCCAGGAAACTAATCACTCTTTAGTATTAAGAGATGAGTTAAAAATACTGCTGCCGGTGAGATGTGAGACAGTAGTTGTTGTTGTTTAAATACTTTAAAGATTACTCGAGTATATTCTTGTCCAGAAACTTCCAGCTGTGTGGTGGTCACTAGTCAAAGGTGAGAAGAACTAACTGGTTTTGAACTTCCCGGTGAGAAGGCTTATTAGAAAAAACCAATGCTTGAATATTTCTTCCAAGAACTACTAGCTGTAGTGGTGATAGAGCTGAGAAGAATTCGTTAGACGGTGAGATGTGAAAAAGAACTAATGTTTTATTTATGAATAAAAGGGAGGTGAGAAAGGACTCATGTTTTTAAGACAAAACAATAATGATTACTGGTTTTTGTGAGTACATCTACCAGACAGTGAGAAGAAAAAAACAATAATGAAACTACAAATTCTAGTAATGAGAGATGAGAAGTATAGGTTGACAAAATACATGAGAGACGTAAGAAAGTATGAATCGATTACTGATAGAAACTCCCAGTTTTATTTGTTAAGCGTCTGAGGTGAGAAGAAATAACTGTAAACTACCAAATCTTGTGTGATCCCCGGTGAGTGGGGAGAAAGGACTCATGCTTATCATCAAAAAAACACTAATGACTCGTTTTTTATTGAAACCAATTAAAATTTCAACATTTTTTTTTTTTGCAAATAACATATAATTCACATACAGCTTTTTTATGTGTGTTTGTATAAGATATTCTGTGTGTATGTGTAACCTCATAATTCACTTTTGCTGAGGCTTTTGAATTGTGAACAAACAAACGTACACACACACAGAAAGAGAATATTGTATTAGACCCGGAAATGACATCAGCGAGCGCGCGCAGCTACTTCAGCTCAGCAACTTCCGGTGACCGTCGAAAAGCGGGACTCTGACAATATGAAATGTGATAAATGCGTACTCTACCATATATATATATATATATACACCGTACACAAGCATTTTTTCCCGGGAGAGGGCTGCCATAAAAATTTTCTTGGTGGAAATTAATGCGCGGCAGCGGAAAATGTTAACTTAATTCAAGTGCAGATTTATGGAAGTTTTTTTTTGTTGGTGTTATTTTTGTTGTAGTTTTCCCCGACGTTCGTTTCCTTCTATTTAAATAACGAGGTTCTGGTTTGCAGCGCGCTCGCGCGCCGTTTGCGAAATGGCATTTTAGAGACAACCCACGGAGGCAGAGAGCGGGTGGTGGTTGGGAAAAGCTCGCACTGTTGTAATTTAGCACATGCCGCACTGCAACGCCGCAATTAGTGGTACAATGTGGTATTTCTGTATATATATACATGTTTATGTTTTTGGTGTGTGTGTGTTTGGTTTATCCAGAGTGATCTACCATTTTGTCGAGTACATATGCACATACACGCTTAAGAGAATAATGGGGAGAGATATAACAATATTCAACGAAAAGGTGAAGGCTGTGATGAAACTCTCATTGGAGCAACGTGTCGGTTTTCGTATGCTCCGGGACACGATTCATCTTCTATGCGCGCTTACCCGAAGAAAGGTTTAAGTGATGTGTTGAGCTATCCGGCAGAAGAGCTCTGTGTGCCGGCAAACAAATGAGCAAATTTATATATGCGGAGCTTAATTTTGTGTGTTTTGTATGCTTTATAGAAGGATTGCAAAGATTTTATAGTACGTACCTAGATAGTATTTTGGAAACGCATCCGTGACTGACGCGCAGCTGTCGTGAGATGTCACATGGTCGGACACCGTTGTGGGCCAGCTCGACAATACGTTGGCGCACCACATCGGGCAGTGGTCGTCCATTCACAAAGACACCTCCAAGTTGATTGACACCGCCATGACCTGAAATATTTTTGGGTTTTTCTTTTATTAATTCTTATTTCACATTGATATAAATTGGTTATTTGATAAAAGCGATGTTCAGTGTGGTTTTTTTTTTTGGTATGGATAATTTTTATGTTTATTTCCCAAAAAAATACATTTTTCAAAAAAAAAAAACACAAAATTGTGGGTTCAATATTGCTCCAGATGAAGTTCTCTATAACGCAAAATAGATACAAATGTTTTCCAAAATTGAAGATGGTGAATCCACCTTTAAGCCGAAAATGGATAAGCCAATATCAGCCAGCTTTTTGGACACCTTTTTCCAATTGTACCGCCTAACTAAAGGCCTGATTTGGGAACAATCAGGAACTGCCCCATTCGTAATACTGTTGCTTTCGAGTCATCCCACCAAATCCAAAAATACACATTTAAAAATAATAAATTAAAATCAATGCATTTCCACACATAACATACATACAAAAAAAAATGTTGACTCTGCTTAAGCACCGCGTAAACGTTTCCGCCATTCCGCCAGCATTTATACGCCAAAGCTCACTGGCTCTCTGTCTATAAAATGGGGGGTTGGTGGTGTTTGTGTGTGTGTGTGCAATATACCGTTAATCGCGTGCGGTCATTTATATATTTATTTACACACGCACATACGATTTTTGATTATTTTTTGTTTTTGTTTCTCTGTGTGTATTACAAATTTGTTCGTTGGGTTCGTGTTTGTTACGGCTTGTTTGCGTTATCGCTTCCGGACTGCACAAACTACACTATTTACACCGTTCGGGGAAAAATTTATTAGTTTCGGAAAAAGCATTTTCACAGCAATATATATGCGTGTCGGACAGCACGCTCCATTAAAAAACAAAAATAAAACAAACATATGAATTCAACAGGTTAGGAAATGGCGAGTTTTTTGGTCGATTGTTTGGGCAGGAGAGACGCACTTAGAGCGACTATGTAAATCTACAAAAATCACATAACGCGCCAGCAGGATGCAGGACCATAAATGTACATCAGCGAACCTACGCACCGGCAGGATGCAGTGCCAAGCATAAAGTTCTTAGCTTTTGACAGATGCTTGCTACAAGAAAATGTTTTAGATAAAAAATAATCCTTTTTTGAGAACAATAATATTATGGGAAAACATTCTCATTTAAAAAAAATCTGAAGGTCACTTCATTTTACCGATTGCAGCGCCACCTTCAATGAAAGTGAAAACAAAGTGTATCATATTTGAATAACGCTATACCCATAAAAAAGGGACGTACCATTTGGAGGATCTTGCACAATCGTCCCAATCGCAATAAACATTATATAAATTTAGACCGTAATGTAGGACGCGCACCGGCATCCGAATATAAATATCACATGCGCCAACAAGCACCGAAAACAGAGCGCAGCGTGCGATCATCCAATTTGCTTAATTGCTAGATTTGCGCGCACGCTTATGTGCACTTGTGCCGTCGCGCCGCGTGTGATAGATAAAAAGATCAGCGCAAATGAGCTGATACAAATTTATGGCTGCACTGCCAACAATTCGTAACGCATGCTGCACGTCAACACGTCATTAGTGTGCATATATAATGTGCATTTCGATTTTTTTCCCCTTTTTCTTCTTCTTCATAAAGGCAGGCTTAAAGATTCGCAACAGCCAAACATATTTACGTATCTGAAGCCCTGCTGACGGTGACACAATAAGAGAATATGCCACGCGTATTGCATTTCCGCTAAGCACGATTCGATTTCATGAGTAAATAAAAAAAAAAAAAAACTGTAATTAATATACGTTTGTACTTGTAGTCCGCGAGCTGCACTGCCGGATGAAGGCACAATTGGACATGGATATACATAACAATCACAAAACTCGAGATCTTGCTAATTCTTCGGGACTGTAATTTGAAGACCTAATGTTGGTGGATGAAATTATCGTGTATTATATGGTAACTGTGAAATTAAATAAGGTCTTGACGTTCTTTAGTTACGCGGTGTTTTTCTTTCCTCCTTTAAAGTTTAGTTGAAAACAAATGACTTCATCTGTAATTTATATGAGCTTTGTTTCAATGATTTTGAGTTGGATCTTTCAACAATAATTTTAGCTGTCAAAATCGAGACACACACAAAGAGGCGAGTTGGACAACTATTTCCTCAACATCATAGAAGTGATTTTTATACCCTTTTGGATGCGTGCTTCAGCTGAATTATATCATAATGTTTGTTTTCTTGACGATTGAAACTAGACAGAAGTGGCTCTTGATAGCATATCCAAAATTGAGTAAAAAAAGAGGAAAAAAAAGACAACTTTTACTCAACTTTATTTTTATTTTGTATTATATCAATTTGGATGCGGTGTTGTTCGGCTCAACTATCGCATAATTCTGGATTTCTTGATGATTGATTGATGATTCTGATGATTCTGGCAGTCAAAAAAGTTTTGGTTTTTCGTCATTGACCCACAAAAAGATAGTTCGGGTTTTTTGTCATTGAGACATTGTCATTATACCATTTTGGATGCGTGCTTCATCTGAATTATTTCATAATTCTTGTTTTCTTGCCGATTTAAACTAGCCAGAAGTGGGTAAGAAGATGGCAGTCAAAATAGTTTGGGTTTTATGTCATTGAGCCCCATAAAAAGAGGCAAATTGGACAACTTTTTCCTCCACATTTTTATATCATTTTAGATGCGTGGTTTATCTGAATTATTCCATAATTTTTGTTTTTTTTGCAGATTTAAACTAGCCAGAAGTGAGTAAGAAGATGGCAGTCAAAATAGTTTGGGTTTTATGTCATTGAGCCCCACAAAAAGAGGCAAATTGGACAACTTTTTCCTCCACTTTTTTATATCATTTTAGATGCGTGATTTAGCTGAATTATTCCATAATTCTTGTTTTCTTGCCGATTTAAACTAGCCAGAAGTGGCTCTGAAGATGGCAGTCAAAATAGTTTGGGTTTTATGTGATTGAGCCCCACAAAAAGAGGCAAATTGGACAACTTTTTCCTCCACTTTCTTATATCATTTTAGATGCGTGGTTTATCTGAATTATTCCATAATTCCTGTTTTCTTGCAGATTGAAACAAGCCAGGAGTGGCTCTGAAGATGGCAGTCAAAATAGTTTTGGTTATTTGTCATTGAGACCCACGAAAAGAGGCAAATTAGACAACTTTTTCCTCCACTTTTTTTATACCATTTTGGATGCGTGCTTGATCTGAATCATATCATAATTCTTGTTTTCTTGCCGATTTAAACTGTACAGAAGTGGGTCCGAAGATGGCAGTCAAAAGAGTTTGGGTTTTATGTCATTGAGCCCCTCAAAAAGAGGCAAATTGGACAACTTTTTCCTCCACTATTTTTATATCATTTTAGACGCGTGGTTTGGCTAGAAGCCAGAAGTGGCTCTGAAGATGGCAGTCAAAATAGTTCGGGTTTTTTGTCATTGCGACCCACAAAAAGAGGCGAATTGGACAACTATCTCCTCCACATCATGGAAGTGCCAAATATGGTGCCCATTTGCACGTCAATAACAAGAATGTGACAGGCGTATGGCCGTGCGGCACACCACAACAAATTCTAATCTAACAAACATAATTTTTGTTTGTTCAGAAAACAGCGATAGGGCACGCTTTTCTACTCTACTCCTTTATCCAATTTTTTTTTTTAAATGACCCATCCAAATAACTCTAACAAGTACAACCCCAAATAAAGCACTTTAACTGTTTTTTATGCCGAACCCTTCGTCTTCGATAAATAACCATAGATCAAGACAATAAAATCCTAAATCAAAGCAAAGCGGCCGAGCTAATAAAAAAGAGCAATAGCCACGCACGCCCCTCTATCGCAACCCTTCAGTGTGATTTGTTCGTCGAATGGGTGGTGCCGATAACATACACAATACACACATGTGCACTCCATTCTGAATTCTGAATCCAGCCAAGAAACAATTCATAAAATGCACATTCCAGCCATATGTGTGCAATGTGTCCACTTTTTGCGGGGGGAAATTGATAACATCATCATTCCAGTCGACTGAATTAAGCACGCGCGCGCGACCCTATTTCCGAGCCGAGAAGCTGGATGATGACATATGTAAGCAAGCTAGTTATTATTACACGATTACAACCGATAATGTACTTAAATATATATAGGCGGCGGGGATTGTAATCAATTCAATTACAGAGCTTTATTTGGCGATTGAAATGTTCTGCACTAGATAACCATCATACTGTATGCATTGAGGGTTTAATGTCCAACCAGAATTTAAATGTATATCAGCTAATCACAACCGGAGCGAGTTGGCGGTCTTCTTAATTGCCAACTAATATATTTGTTATCGTGTTTGATATTGCGATAAGATGGCCATGTGTTCGATGGGCCACATGTCGGTCGAGATAGCATGTAATTGAATTGCTTCAGGTGCAAATGGCTTATCATAGAATTATTTGATTTATAGCTAGAACTAATGACATTGATTTTATTTGCAGCACAGAGAAAACCCTGTTTTTGTGTATATATATATTATGCGTTCCTCGAACCGTGATCAGAAAGGGTACCCTTGAAAATTTGAAGAATGAAAATCGAAGCTGTAAATAAAGCCTATATACTTCCATTACCTCCACGCACGAAGACACACACACTCACACACAAATATATATACTTATACAAAGTTGAATTCGGTGTCGCAGACGTCTCAGAGAAACTCAAATAACTCCATGAAATCGACCGGAAAGTATATTTAATGGTATAGAATATACAGTGAAGGCGGTTTCTTAAAGAGAGTTCTTCGATTTTTATTTTGGTGACTGGCGACATTTTTGTCAGGTGGACCATTTTATTAGACCAAAAGGAGCATTGGAAGATGGATTGTACTTTTCGAGTTGTATTCCTCATTACCAAATTGAAGCGCTGTTAACCCGCTAAAAATCTGGAAAGGTAGCAAATTTATGGAACCAACCATCTCATTATTTTTATACCAGGAAATTAATGTAGCGAACAGCAAAAATGGCTTTGATCTTTTTTTTTTGTCTAGGTGACTTGCCTCTTATCTAAAAATAGGCGGAGTTTGGTCTTTGTCTATAAAAACATTGAAAACTTTATGAAGTTAGACAAGCTCCAGAAAAAATGATTTGGTTATTAACCATCTCTTTGGAAATGAACAACCCTATCCAAATAATCATCATAAAACCTTAACTCTAAAAAAATACCAAAAACTCTTCCTTAATCCACTCCTGTCTATACGAATTTAGAAAAGTGAGCTCCAGAAATTTGGATGAACCCTCCTCCATAATCGTTTTTTTTTTTAAAACCCAACCAATTGAAATGATGTGATAATCCCAATTACTGTTTTAGTATTTTCTCCCTTTTTTCCCCAAAAACATCACTTCCGTGTGTGTGAATATCTTAATTCACACTAAAATCCAAATACAATCCACTCGAAAAACCATTTGCACCGTCTGGTTTCATAACCATAATAAATGTGATTATTATTACATTTGCGCATATCTACAAAGCCACACTCACAAACACACACACACACATATATACGCAAATACACTCGAACCAGGGTAAAATATGCGAAAAAACACAATGCGAAGTCACCCTCCGGCAGTATAGAGCAGAAGCAGCAGCAGCAGCTTTATTCACTTATTTTTATTGACATTTACTGACAACTGGTAATGCTACTTTAGGCACTCAATTATTATTAAATTATGTGTGTTGGTGTGAGTTGGTGTGAGCGAGTGTGTGTGTGAGAGTTGTTTCAGTAAGGGGGAGGAAGTACCATCAAAAAAAAAAATAACAAATGTGCAACAAGTAATTTGATTTGTCATTAAATAATTAAAAAAAAACATATTATTAGGATGCTATATTAAATGGTATTCTAATAATTGGAGGACAATAAGGAGCTTTTTTATTTATTTACGCGGCAAAAAGTTGAGAAGAAAAAGAAGAAAGAAAAGTACGAAAATCCGTGAAATGAAAGTCCACAAATTATATATTCTGACAAGGGGTTTCTTGGACATAGCTGCATTGGGATTTAAAGAAGAAAATAACAAAATATTGCTGAGAGAGTATTTTGGAGCCAACTTAAAACCATAAGCCAATCAATAATTTTACCATTAACTTGGTAAAGATTGGATTAAAAAGCAAAACCATCTGCCATAAAGCCAGAAAACAGGTATGATTTCAAAAAGTTTATCATTTGATAAAGATTCGATTTGGAAACCCAATTTTACGTAGGAGGAGAAATAGGGACAGAAAATTGAACCAGTTTTGGAATCAACTTTGAACTTGGTACAGATTGGATTAAATCCATCCACAGTGAGATAAGAATGCCAGAAGAGAAGTTTCAAGAAGGTCCAAAGACTTTATGACTTTTGGAGTCAACAATAAACCTTATTATTCCATTAACTTGGTGAAGATTGGATTAAATCCATCCACAGTGAGATAAAAAAGCCCAGAAAAGAAGAATTTAAGGTCCAAAAGTGTTTTTTTTTTTTTGGAGTCAACATTGAACTTAATTATTTGTTGGTTTTATATTAAAAGGCCCATTTAACGTAAATGGAACAGGAAAAATGAACCAGTTTTGGAAACAACTTTGAACCTTCAGCCAAGTAATTTAGCCCCAAAAATCGAATATTATAGCGAATATGTTTTAAGCCCATTTCATTATTTAAAAATAAGCTCCTATTATCCAAATAAGAGTTTTCCCATTTTACCGTCCCACACCCCTTTTTAGAAGGAGTAAAATGGAACTATGTAGTTTTAAAAAGTTACAATTTTTCGTCGAGTCCGAAAACATGTGTCTTCTCGTTATTAATATGAGTACGGCTGTGCACTTAAAGGAGAAATTCTTCGTTTTTTCCGATTCACATGCTAGAAACGTTAATCTTCATAATTAGACCAATTGCACCGTATCCTATTCCTTATGTTGTGCTAGGTCAGTTTGGGTTAAAAGAGTATGCGTTTCATTATCAGTGACCCTAAATATAAGCATCAACTTTTTGTTGATAAGAACTATGTTATTCGGTTTTAAATCTAAAATCGATCATTTGTTACCAGTTAAAATCCAACTATGACCAAAAAAAGCCAACTATAAACAATGCGTCAAGAGCTGAATTCATGTTCTAACTATTCTTAAAACATTGTTTCCAATTTCGACTGGTCAAGATGTAAAAAAAAAACAAAAACAAAATTTACAAAATTT
>JANSTU010028389.1:0-12381 GCA_027564075.1 Bolitophila hybrida
TATATCAAAAATATCAAACCGAGCTGTAATTATAAATAAAATAATTATAGAAAATTAGTACAAATAAAATATTACAATTATAAACTTCTTCTGAATTTCAATAATTTCATCTTATCCAAATCTTTCTCAATTTGTTGTTGTAATACAAATCCTGACACTATTTCCGCAGACGATATGAGACATTTCATTACAGAAGAAAAACTATCAAAATCGACAGTGTGCTATTATCTACAAAATAATAAAAAAACCTTTGGATAATTTTCAATTTTCAAAAATTTATTAGGACATATCTGATTAAAATACATGTATTTTTTTTTTGTTCTTGTATCATATCATTTGTTTGTGTATGTTTGTGTTTGGGTATTTGTTTGGTTGATCCATGTGTAGCTCCTCACATACGTATAAAAAAAATCTCTTTCAAATTCATATATAACATATAAAAATAATATCGAATAATATAAAAAGCATAATATATATTGTTTGAATTTTTTATAAAAAAACTATCATAGATAATTTATATTTTTTTTAAAAAAGTGTTATATAATAATAATGTATATATATATTTATAATATATGTATATGTGTATACTTTGTGATTTCTGCGTAACAGATGAATCTTAATCAAATGATAATAATAATTATATGTACAGTATTTGCGTTTTTCTATGCTCTGTGGAAAACTGTGATTGAATTTGTTCGTTTCTTGTTTGTATTGCACAAAACGTACACAAAATTAAAGTGCAACTAAAATAAAATAAAAAAGAAAACTTAATCTTAAATTAATTATTTTTTACAATTATAAAATCTATATACTATAGTAACATAAAAAATCGGATCTTTGCGTGTTTTTTTTTGTAATATTATAGTACATGTCTTTGGATTCGTTAGCCGTGTGTGTATGTGTGAGTAAACATCTATGTATTTGTGTATACATTTCCTCGTAATTTTATACAATTTTACTTATATGCTAGTTTAACTGTATCTTTTTTGTTTATGTGTATGTGTGAGTGTAAATGTGTGTGTAAGGGTTATACAAACTAAGTGTCATATAGGACCAAACTAGAAACAATATTATAAACAAGTTCGTTGTTTCAGAAACCTCTTAAGTGCAGTTGTTGTGAGTGCACCCTCTCAATTGCAAAAGTACTGTACAAAAAAATATAAAATATGAAAATGCGTTTTTGTTGTTGTAGCCGTGGGCGGTGTATATGTGTGTGGGTGTACAAAAAACAAAACAGGAACCGCAGGGGCGCGAGTACGTAAAAATGGTACGCGTTCGCGATATTTCCGGGGGTATGTGTAGAACTTTAAATATTTCATGTTAAAAACTGAAAAATGTATGGCGTCGATCGTCTTGAACTCAACCAAACTATAAAAATAGTGTGTTTGTGTAAATTGAATTTTAGTTAATATATATATATATCTTATTGTTGTATTCTGTGTATATATTAGACGTCGAATCTCATTAGTTTCTTTTAACTATATATATATTTTATATCATACATCGTTGAGTTTGTTTTCTATATATATATTTATATTATTTTATTGTCTGCTCTGAAAATGTACAGTTTTCCGTTGTTTTTACTCATTGATTAGTGTATAGAATAATCTACTCGCGTGTATGTTTATAATATATGCTTTAATTTAGGTATTTGTTTTGTTTGTTTGGTTTTTCTTTTAATTTTATTTAATAATAGTTTTGTGTATTTGTATTCGAAGTTTTTAGTTTTAAATATTTTTCATATTTTAGTTTAACACATTTCGATGCACAATATACTTTGTATGTAAATATAAACCGTTTTTTTAAATTTATTTTAATTTCTGTTGTTTGGAATGATTAGTATTTAGTTGTATGTTCATTTTTTTTAACAATACATAACGTTTAATATATTTATATATATATATATAATTTATATACTTTGAGAGTAGTATTAATTGTTTGAATTAATTCTCAGTATATAAAGTATTTTTATACTTTGCAATATAGTTATAAGTTTAATTTAATATTCCATACGAAAAGACACTGCATATACTTAGGTTTAATAACGGGGTATTTTTTAGAAACTCACAATATTCGTTGTTTATAGTGAGTATGTGTGTGGACTGAAGAAACAATCAACAAATTCAACTATAAGACCAAGAAGACAAAAGAGATTTATACAATTTACATATTTTTTTGTTGGCATACAATAGTGAGATTTTTTTGTTTGGCAGATTGGAGACATTTTGAATTGAGTATTTCCATAGAATATTTTTTATAGTAATAATAATATTATATTAAAGTTTATCAAATATCTTATAAGAGTATTTATATAATTGTTTGTACAAGATATATACACTGTGTATAAACGGTAATAATTTCGATAATTAAATGTGTATTATAAACGTTAATTTTATTTGTGTGTGTAAGTGTGTTTTTTTTAAGTGTTTTGGGATTCAGTTTCATCAATTATCTTAGATTGTATTGTCATGTTAACACCGTGTGGTCCAAAAAAATGCATATTTGTTTTTTTTGTCTATATGTGAACAGAGGTATTTGCAGAGATTTAACATTTATTTAAACTAGAAAGACAAAAAATATATAACAAACAAAAAAACGCATAAAAAGAGAGAGAGAGAGAGAGCGGAAAAAAGAAAAATAATTGCGTAAACCCAGCCCAGCTGTTTTGATTTTGATATTTACATTTTTCGGTAAATATTTACAGATATCAATATTATGAACTGTACAAATTATAATCTACCAAAAAATATTGATGTATTTATGCAAAAATTGAGTATATCGTACAGGTACCAGTTTGTGTGACAAATATTGGCATATTATTTAGAAATTACAAATTATTAAAATATAAAAAAAAATAACTTAAAAACAAACAATATAAATGCAATAAGACAAAGAAATAAAAGACAAAATCTCTTTATTTTCAGATAGCGGTCATTTAGTTTTTGTTTAAAACAAAGAAAATGTCGCGACTTGCTTTTATTTACATAATGTGTTTCTACGTGTACACCAATTTTCAAATTTTTCGTTTTTGTTTTGTTTTTCTTTTTTAATAAAAATAGTATACTTATACATTACAAATAAAATTATTCATGCTAAAACTGAGTCTGAATGTAAATTTATATTTAATTACACAATATAGATTTGTATCCTCCATATACCTATAATTTCTTAATTTATATATATACATTTCTAAAATACATAGAAAATATGGCTGGATTAATAAAATTACCTTAACTAATAATTGGCCACTTGAATTCACATAAAAGTTGTAAGGGGGAGGGGGGAGGTTTGCGGCACCGCACACTTCCGGCACACGCGGAAACGGTTGCCTCGTCATATTCCGCTTAAAACTATATAATTATATATTTAGTCTCTGGGAATGTGTATTTGTGTGCGTGCGCAGAAAATCAGATTTCACTTAAGAGTTTTTCTTGGTAATTAAGTACGATCGATGTATCATCCACGTAGTATATCGACTCAGCATATTTTATAGTCGTTGTTTTTTGGCACGTTTAATTTTGAGTAAATTATGTACTTAAATCACATGTTGGGGTTCAAAATGAGTTTGGCATTTTAGAAAATAATTTAAGGTGCTTTTCGGGGAAGAATGCAGCATAAAGGCAGGTAAGCGGAGACACTGTTTAATCTCTGTATGGCTTGCAGTATGAGTAACGGTGGTTCATGTGCTGGCTGTATGAGCCCGAGTGTGAGAATCGCTTCAGGCACTTGCTGCACTGGAACGGCTTCTCTCCGCTGTGCAGACGCTTGTGTTCGGTCAAATGGTGCTTGTGTTTAAATGCCTTTGGGCACTCCATGCATTTGTACGGACGCTGGCCTGGAAAAATAAAGAAAGGAAAAAGTAAGTTACACAATTCTTTTAAAAAAATCTCATTTTTTTTTAATTTTAATAATTGTTTTATAGATTCTTACCGGAATGCTCGTATTTATGTCGTGCCAGCGAACTCTGTTTGCTGAATGCCTTGTCACACTGATCACATATGAACTGACCCTCTGCTTCCAATTCGACCGACTGTTTGAGTCCACCGGAACGTTGCTGTTGCTTATGATGCATTTGCATCATGTGTAATTCATCCTCGTGAGAGCTGCGCGACTCATCGCCTCCCTTCCAAGAACGTTTTTCCGAACCAGGACTTAGACTTTCGATCTTCAGACCAACAAGTGGATTACGTGCCATTTCCGGTTGCATTTGCATTTGAATGAGTCGCTCCATTGGAACTAGTCCAAGAGCGGCACTCGGAAGCATATATTGATAGCGAGGCACTGCCTCACTGGGCGATGGAGTTTGTCGTGACTGGTGATAGTGTTCAGCGGAACGATGATGCTGTGCAAGTGATGGTTCATAAAAATGCATTGGCCGGCTATTGTTATATGGTGGTCCGGGACTGCGTGACAATTTGCGGTTGCTTAGATTGATTACTTCATCGGCAACGGAAATGTCTGAGGTGTCGTGCTGCTGTGGAGCGGTTCCGTAGCGTGGTGAGCTTATTGGTGTGTTGGTCTCAGATTCCTTTTTTAACGATAAGTCCAGTGGTTGATCATCTACAAGCATTGCAATTGGTTGCGGAAGTTGCGGAAGTTGTGGCAACGGTGGTGAGCTAAATGTGGGTGACTCACTGATTGCACTCGTCTGTCCAGCATACGATGATGCTGTCGGTTGTTTCATATAGCCAATGTTGTTAAGCTTTCGCTCGCGGGATCGATTATTTTGGAACCATACCTGAACAACACGGGGATCTAGCTGAAGTCGCTGTGCAATACCACGGAATTCTTCACGGTTAGGACGAGGATTTACGGCATAGTGATCTTTAAGAACAATTTGTTGGTCTTCTGAAATTGCAGTGCGAACGCGTACTTTACGCTCAGCATCACTGGTCATCTTTGTCATATCTTCAGCATCGTCCTCACTACCTGAGTGCATGGTGTATGCACTTGAGTTCATTGTAACATCTAGAGATTCCTGTTTGGGAAATAGAGCGCTACATAATACTTGCTCGTGCTGTGCCAGTTCGGTGCGATGGTTAAAGGTTTTATCACAATGAGAACAAGCAAGCTGTGGCTCTTCGGTGTTAGATTGTGCCGGAATGGTTTCATCCTCGTGACGACTGCTAAATGCTGATGGTGCACGTGGTGACTGAATGGCACCATGACTTTCAGAAGCTTCCGAGTGTGGTGGTGAGGCAAGATTGCGGGTGTGCATAAAGGGATTGACAGCAGTTGTGTGCATAATCGAATTATAAGCACTATGTGGACTATGCGCTGAACTGGCAGCTGGTGAGTGTTGTTGTTGTGGCTGTTCATGTCGAGCACTCGGAGAATATTGTGATGGCATATGTGCTTCATCTTCATCTCCTAGATCCATTACCAATTTGCTTGGTGAGTCTGAAGCTTCGTCGGTAACTTCTTCAATCATATCCTCGGGATCGGAATGCAAACTGGGTGTTTTATTACTGTGTGCTGCCTTGGACAGCATGTCCATGTGTGAGAGCTCAAGCAGACGTTGTATACTGAAGGGATGCATAGGACCGGCAGCACGTGGATCCAGGGCACCCATTGGGTAGAACGGATTCTGGTGGAAGGCCATGATTGCGGCATTCATTGCCTCATAGTTACTGTATTTTGGCATCATAGACATATAGGCATTATTGTTTGGACTGGTTGCCGAGTTATTGTTGTTATTGTGATTTTGAATATAACCATTACTGCTGGCACTGCTGCCGCTACGTTTTGGTGGTGGACTGTGCATTGTGGTTTTATCCATTTTATTGCTTGCTGGACGATTGGTGAGCTTTAGTCCCATGCTAATGCATTTCTTGGAGGTCATGTGACTTGAGTAGGAACCCGAATGTGAAAATCGTTTGCCACAGTTATTGCAACCGAATGGTTTTTCACCGGAATGAATGCGAACGTGCTCCTTGAGATGGTGCTTGAACTTGAACGCCTTATCACAGTCGGTACACTTGAATTTGCGCAAAAGTGCCGATTCATCGTGACTAATCATGTGTCTCTGGAGTCGGTAAACGTTTGCAAAGGTTTTGTGGCAGATTTTACAGCTCTGAAAAGAAAAGAGAAAATATATTAAAATTAGTTAATCGTTATAATAGGGAAAACGAAATTATGATACAACCATAATAATTTAATTTTTATTAGAATTGTTAGAATTTTTTTTCAGACGGCACCTGACACACACCTTTAGCGCAATTGAGACTGCTGTGATTTATAATTAAATACTAAATTAATTGTATAGCAATGAAAACTGGATTCGTATGGTGGTCATAAGGTGTCTTTAAGATTATTTTATTGTTTGCATTTTTTTTTTTTAAATATATTGTGGTTACACTTTTTTATAACAGAAAACAAAGAAAAGTACAATTTCAAATGGTATCATTTCGAGCATGAGCACACATCGAAAACAAGCGAGTTTGTAGGCGTATCTACACCGTCAGAACAGCCTACGGCAAATACACGCGTGTATGTAGTTTGTGTGTGTCGTGATAAGAGCAAACTGATAACACATAAACACACACACACACATACACAAATACAACAACAATATAACGGCTTCACCGCCACAACCGCCCGATGCCGATACGCGGTGTACGCCGACAGAGTCTGTTTTTTATATTATGTTTATTTGTGCGAGTCTGTATTTATGGCCATGGAAGCGCCCTCAATATATATTTATATGTATATAATATATAATATATGGGTTTTATATGTTTTTCTTGTTGTTTTTTCTTCTTCTTCCATGTAAGAAGTTAGATATTAAACGTGTGCGTACACGCACTTCGGCTATCTTCTGCCGTGTCAGATTCGTGGTTTGTTTTTCGTCGTTCATATCATATTTTTGATATTGAAGTTTTTTTTCCTATCGTTCCTGACGACGACGCATCGCCGTCGTTTGTTGAACAGCTCCGGGGGAGGTTTTTTGTGTGTATATATATATATGCATGTGTATTCGTGTGTGGACCCAAGGGACGGCTTAGCACACCCGCGCGCATCGCTTTTAAGAAGGGGTGCGAACGGACATTGCCGCGACCACAGCGCGTTAAATAACACTCATACACACACATAAAATTGCACAAGAATCGCTTTCAATGCGCTCACGATAACGGTCATAATCGTCTCAATTTATGGTTTTCGAGGTGAAACGGTCAATGAATGTCGCCCAAGAGCTGCGCCAACACGGGAATTGCGAGTACCCCATTATGATATACCATATATCATCTATTAATATATACTTTGCTCCTGCTATAAAGAATTTTCAAAAATATTTTTCCAATTTGTTACACACCCATTTTTTTTTTTATCGCTATATAGAAAATATGACCCACAGGTTAATGCCTTGATTTTTAATGTATACTTCGTTAAAATTCCAGAATGCACAACCCCCTATGAATATTTCAGGAATTATCACACAAAACGATACACTTCATTTCAACAGCTCGCTGAATCGAAGTTTTGCTTTTCTGGCGACATTATATGTATTAAAGATGAAGAAAAAAAGTTGTCGACGAAAAAAAAGCAATAAGGCCCAGCATTTGACCTCTCACGTCATGACGTCTCTTGACGAACACTTTTTGAATATAATTATACATATATGCGATCACGTGTATGTGTGTGTGTGAATGTATATATGTGCATATCACCTACACCAAACATACCTATGTAAAAAAACACGAACGTATGGTGACCGTGTGTGTGTGTGTGTGTGTGTATGAGTAATGTGTGTATGGCAGATGTTTTCTTTAAGACTTTGTTCGTATGTGCTTCGTTGAATATTTGTGTTCTTTTGCGTTTATATTAGGTAAAGACATTTTCTTAGATGAAGGTATGTGTATATATATGCGAAGAGATGAAGCAACAAAATAACCAACATGGTTCCAGATATATTTTGTATACCTGCGTTGCCTCCTTATTTGTATAATATGTTGTTTGACTTTATAACAAAATGGAGTTTTAGACATTTTTAATTTCAAATAATATGCGGCAAATGCGGAATTATTTAAATTGCTTTAGTAAAGTATTTAAAAACAGTGCGACTTACTGGTTAGTATTGTTCACGTAAATGAAATTTCAAAAAAACGATTAAAAACATAAATTTCAAGCCATTTCAGGAATTTAACGATGTGACATTATAAAAAATAAAATCACTTATTCTGTGCGATCAAGAATTCTTAGATAGTTTCTGATTTTTTTGGATATTATAATAGTTGAGGTTTAAAGAAATATAATTTTATCCGGATGTATGCACCACTTTAATTATTAATAAAACATGGAAAATACAAAAATGTGTATGTGTATTATAAACTAAAGCGGAAACCTGTATACAGTTTCAATAATCTAGACAAATCATAATAAATCCATTGACATCCCTTTGAAAACCCAAAAATAAAGTAAAACATTTAACTATATAGCATTCAATTACCACAAAGAAATTCAATGCGCCCATAAATCCTAGCCACCACTTTAAATATGCGTGAAAATGCGTCTTCGTTCTTCGTGTTTACTCGAAAATCGCGCACATAAATTATTTTAACTTATCCCATATAAGAAATAACGCAAAGAGCAACCAATTGGGGAAAAAACAAAAACAAAGGGCACTGATTTATAGTCGTACAAATACCGCAGAAACACCGTGCATGTGTCATTTTCACTTGTGCTCGAAAGTTAATTAAAAAAAAAATAAACGCCATATGTCGAGACGACGCAGAAACTCGGCAGTGTAAACAAAAACCATTTTCACCTATATCATTTCCACGTGCATATATATGCACTGCTCTTTTTCTTGTTTTCTTTTCCTTTTTCTCTCAAGCACCCTAATTATAGCTCAAGTGTCTTTATCTCGTTTATTTACAAAATACACATTTATGTATATATATGTATTTATAAGCCAAAAATAGACCCATACTGTGCGCAAGTCTCTTTGCGTATATATAAATTCGAATCTATATGCATGTGTATACCTTTAATGATTCGCTGTTGTTGTTGTATCGTAAACACGACGTGGCACACAACCAATCATAATATTTTTTATTTACGCGGGTAT
This sequence comes from Bolitophila hybrida, assembly GCA_027564075.1. NCBI lineage: Eukaryota > Metazoa > Arthropoda > Insecta > Diptera > Mycetophilidae > Bolitophila > Bolitophila hybrida. Next base: position 9,068 of record JANSTU010028389.1, read on the forward strand.
TCGTATAAATATTCTTTAGGTGTGCTCGAATACGAAATCAAGAAATATATACAAAATATATATTTAATGTAGAAAATGTTTCCATGTACGCACGCGCGACCAATTTAACGGAAAACACCGTGTGCGAGAGAACAAGTCTTGAGCAGTGAAAATACGCGTGTGTTTTATTCTTGGCTGCTGGGCACGGCAAGTGTATAAAGAATCGACTATGGCACTCTACCACCACGCAAAAGACAGGTGCGGATTTAAAAATAGCCTGTAAGATTCTCGGCGCGTCCTCCGCAACGAAGTCGTGTATTTTTTATACAGAATGTATGTGTGTTTGTGTGTGTGTATGTGTGCATTTTATAAATATACTACGCACTCCAAAAAGCACCTCAACGCTAAAAAAACTCGTGGTGATTTTATTTCAATTAAAAGTGAGAGAAAATAAAATATATATTAATATTATTTGCACGATTTTGCATGAAAACAAACTTTTTCCGAGACGCACGGGATTAAAAATGAGTTATGCGTTTGAGGAGATTCGGAGACACGCCACTAAGTCAAATAAATTCACACAGGAATGTCGGCATTAAACCAATGTTTCGCTTAATATTTCAAAACACCCGGTCTGCCGTTGAGTGCCTTTAACGAAATCTTTTGAGAGACGCGTATAATTTGTGTTGTGTTGTTTAAAAATATAAAATGTATTGTTTTCTTTTGACATGTATTATAGAGATTGTGGGCATGTGTGTGTGTGTGTTTAAAGAAGAAAAACCGTTGTGCCAGCAAGGTGCGCAAGCGTGTTAATCTACAGAATGCTTTGCATATGCTATTTTGTATAATTGCTTGCACATATGTATATTATGACGGGCATCGGTCAAGGTATCGCGAGACTAAACAAAATACCCGCTCTCACATAAATACACACACACACACACACACACATCAATAATACACGCGCGTGCAAACCTGGCTTTGATTATTTCGCTGAGATTGCGAGTGCGAGCAGAGGTTATCACCGGATGTTGTACACACATTATTTGTATATGCAGAAAGTCTGTAGGTGTTCTAATCGCAAATACCACGGGGCAGTTATGCTGGATCTGTTTTTTATATTATAATATTATTTATATTACATTTAGTGAAATTGTATTTTTGTATACTTTCAACAATTGGTGTCAGCGACGGTTTTACATTTAAAACAGATAAATAAATGAGAATAATAAATAAAAATATTAATTTTATCCAAAAAAATAAATTAGCAAAGAAGAATTGCGAGAATCACAATTTGTTGTGCACATCTTATCATAAAATGCCCGCATTTGCGGCTAATCACTTGCTGTTAGCCCATAAAGCGATCAAAACGGCATTTAATGACTGTTTACAACTACACTCCTAATGACCGTAACTATCAGCGAGTGCAATACTTGAGATGTGCGCCAATTTTTCTGCTGTAAATGGCGTGCCACAACACATGCGTCATTCGTCATGGCCTGCACTGTGCGCTGCATAAACAAACTGCAGTAAACCCGTGCAATATTTATTATAATTCCTCACTTGCGCGAAAAGAGATCTTGCTCTAAGGTGATAAGCGGTTGACAGCTTGTTTTCATATTTTTAATTTATGTGTGTGCATCACCAAAAGTGCAACAGTTAGAATACAGTATGCAAGCTTGCACCCTGACTTTCAATTAATACAGATTTAAATGGATTTTTAGTGTGGCATAAAGTAATTGTACAAACTGCGCTATGATATCACTCGCTCAAGAATTTGCAAACGGTCATATACAGACAGACAAAAACACACACACACACACACTCCATCATCAGGGCACTTGTATATATATATATATATATATTTTCTCGGTGCATCGCTCACGAAGAGGTTATCTTGGTTGATGTAGAATTAAGGCCAGTTACACATGCGCGAGCGCACATTTTATGAATATATATATACAGTGTTTTTCACGTCGAGCCGAGCTTATTTATAATATTTTAATTGATTTGTACACTGTGCGGTCTCAGATTCGATTCTCTCCTTTATTTTAATTATATTCATTGCACACGCAAATACTTTTGAAAGCACTGCTAAAGACGCAGTAGTTGATGTGAGAGTTCAGTCGTCGACCCCCGGCGTTCACCCGGATAACCCTCGACGGTGCACCGTGTTTAATGTCAGACACAATAAAATGATCTGTGGGCACATTTAATGAGATTCCATACACAAATACACTCATATAAATATGTTTATATATATAAATATATTGAAAAGCGACGCAGACAGAAAATTAGATTTATTGGAGTGCATCAATATGCGTGTAACACAGATAGCACGCCCCCCACATAATTTTTTTCGCTCTCGATTTTTTGACAAACCACCAACCACAAAAACGCGATTTGCGTCGTGAAATTTGCTATTAATTATATGCATTTTTCAGTGTTTGTCCATCGAAAAATAACCACAAAAACATTAAATACACACAAATCGTGTGCTGATTTATATTTCTCATTAAAAGATAAGAGGTGTAATTTATTATTTACAACAACAACAAACACAGGCAAACGGAGAAATGCACTTTTTTTCGTGTTGTTTTATAGCGATTAATATTTTTTTGCTCAATTAATTCTTTTGACTATTTATTATTATTTTATTAATTAAAAGTTAATTGAAATGCGCATGCTATAAAAGCTGACTTCAAGCTGTGAGCTCACATGCGCGCTCACAATACCTAAAACGAGGATAAAACATAGTTTATAGCCAGAGCAATAACAAAACTATATATATATATATATTAGATACATAATTCTCTTGTCGAGGCAGTAAAAATTAAAACTCATTAGTGATGAGCAAAGGAATACGATATACTTATATGTACAATTGCACATATATATATAAATATTATACATTATATTTGTGTGTGTATGTGTGTGTGCACATGCATTACTGATGTGAATTAAATGAAGCACTACAAGAGCGAACGGACGTCGCACGATGTGCTTTATAATACACTAAAGCGGCCATAATGTTTTTATTCTTTGCGTACTTGATTGTATTTACTGGAGAGCTGGTGCTGCTTCTGTTGAAGCGTATACGCGGGGCCAATGACCTTAGTCAACACACAAGCTGTATAGGGTTTTTTTTTAACACTTTTTTTCGCTTAATTGTATCACAAAGCATTGTTCGGCTTTGAGGTTTGGGTTTAGTTGGTCTTTGCAGAAGTTAGTTAAAACAATTGGTGACAGCGATTCAAAATTGTACGACATGTTTTGCGACTTTATTTCTCAAAAGGGGCTAATTATTGCTAATTTCAATTTCGCATGCAAGCGTC
>JANSTU010028400.1:0-12380 GCA_027564075.1 Bolitophila hybrida
TTTTGATGTGACTTCGAGGGACTTCGATGTGACTTCAGGTGACTTCGATGTACTTCCAAGTGACTTTCGAAGTAAACATACACTGACTCCAGTCAGTTGCCAACCCCTCGTAAACTACAAAGGCATACACCTTATTCGAAGGGTAGTTTACAGAATAATAGAATCATAGCATACTAAACTAAATTGAACACAAATAGATGTGCCAGATACTAATCAAAATTGAACACAAATTCGCTAAAGCAAATAAGGGATAATGGATAAGTTAAAGGTAACATTAAAATGTCATATTTGATAGTTACATAAGGGATAAAAACGATTATAATTAAGTGATATTATTAACTGATAAATGCATATATATAGCAGCAGCAACAGAGCGAAAAAGGAGACGTTAAAATATTTGGTGCTGATCAATATTAAGCTCAATGCACATTGGTCTCTTTAAATCTAAAAATGATTTTGAATGTTTTAATACAGTGGGAGAGAATTCCAAATAACTGTAGCGCTAACGTGATAAGATTTTTTAGATGTGGAGAGACGGTTAGACGATAAGATAATGAGTTCTTTAAGATCTGGCGATACTCAGGGCATACAGTGTGGTCGCAATACCTTAAAAATCGAAATTACGAAATTAATAATAAGTAAACAGGGAACACCCTAATAAACTTTTTACGCGATGAGAAATATGGTCAGACTTCTTGAGACAAAAAACAAATCAAACGCCAAGCATTAAAACACATTCCCAGTGTATGCTTGCACACTTATACGGCAGTTGATAAATACCAAATCACCGTAAAGAAAGTGAGGTATAGCAAGGGATAATACTAGTTTACAGCGTAGCTGCAAAGGTAAATTGCAGCTGACGGTTTGCATTCCAAAAAAATCAAAATCACTCTCCGACAAATTTATTTCTGCATAGGTAACAAAATCTTAAAAGTTACATAATTGAACTCCAACCTGGTTGAAAATAGTACCCAATGGCCAAAACCTTTTAAATCACGCTTAGGGAAAACTTTGTCGAGGTTTTTGTAACATTTACTGTGTATTTTTGAATCATGCACTATGTATTTTCTGTCATATTTTTTTTTTCTTCTTTTGGCGAGCAATATTTTTTTCGGTGTTATTTAAGTTTTTTTCGGTGAGCGTAATAATTTGATTCGATAATTTCAAATAGATATTTTACTTAAATTAAATAGAAATTTTAGAAAACTGTGTATTTCATTGACGAAGCATTGTGAATAAATTATAAATCTGCATTACCCACCAAGCGGTACAAAATACACACTGGCAACACTACTCAAGCGTACACGCTCGCATCGCATCCAGTGAAAGCGGTTCCGGTTCTGTGACACATAGAAATCGTAATTCGCCATTTTAACTCCAACATTTCACAAGGGAAGATCATATTGGACCAGACGGAAAAAAAGGAAAACGTACTTATATGCGGAAAATCAGTGGAAATATGTGCTCTTTATTGGATACAAACCCACGCTGAATAATCACACGAAGGTAATTACGGTATTTGCAATCAGTTCTAATGTATGATAGTGCGTTTTTTGTTGAGATACATTTTTTCCGTATTGAGTAATGGCGTAGCAGTCTTGATTAAATGGCCACTTTCTGGTTTAGCACATAAGTCGTTGCTGTGGTGACGATATTGGACCTTGTGTGTACGAGCGTGTATATTAGTGTGTGTAATTAAATGTGTTTATATTATGTTGTTCGAAGAAAAAAAATGAAAAGATACTCTGTGGATGTGATGTTAGTGTTGTATTCAATGAATTTCTTTGTGCTTTATATTGTCTGGCTACTTTTGACCTGGCAAAGTGGCAATATGACGCATATGTGTTTGCATTGTGTGTCTGTGCTTGCCTGCTCCGAATCATTATCAAACAAATAAAAATATATGTAAATTCAAGCCCCGTTATATCTAGAAAACAATTAAGAATTTTACATTGTGTCAATAGTAAGCAACTCGTCAAGCTGCCTATTCCGTTGATATGCGAAAGGCCCCAATTTTGTGTGTTCATTAGAAATTACGATTGAAAGTAATTGTAGCTTATTTGGCACGGTTAGAGTAGCTTTTTATTACTTTGATTACCTGCCGTAAAGGTAATAAAATGGTTTTGCGGCTTTTTATTTAAATTAGGCACAGTGTTTTTTTTTCTGTAATCTAGTTTACGAGATATTTTTGTACTGTATGTTTATCAGGTTACGAGTTGTATAGTAAAAATTGTATTATATTTATAGATATTTATTTATACATTCCTACAATAATTAAAAAAAGAGACTAATAAATACATTCAACATTTTAAGAAAACTTATTTTATTGTACGTAATTTCCAAATATTATCAAATAAATATCTCATTTAAAGTTATATTGTTTTTAATTATGTATGATTAATTCACACTGTTTTCTGTACCTAAATGTGATTATAAATTACTGCTCAGTAAGAGGTTAAAGTGTACATACATTATTCTTGTCAGTATAGTTTTACCTCACAAGTATAGTGTATACGTTTTTCTTAGCTAATAATAATAATATTATAATCATTTACCGTTATTTGACAGTACAGTTTTTTGTGATAGTGAAAGGTATAATATTGTAAATAATCAATAAAATCAAAAGAATACATCTGTACGTGATATTATACTCCGTTTCGCATAAATCAATAATATATGTATGTACATAAATTCCGTATATAATATATAACGCATACACACATATACGCTTCATATAAATATTTTAACATTTTTACTCGGTTCTAATCATTGTATTTTTCTATTTGCTTTCAGTGTTGCTAGAGTGCGCTAACTACAGCGACATACCTACACCTCAAATATACGAGCTTGTGATTCTCTTGTCGTGGACGTACATCGTGTGAATATTGTTTGTGATACTTATCCCTGTGATTTACAAAGAAGTAACGAACGCACCGGATTCATCTTTAGATCAGCACGGCCAGTATACTAAAATGGATAAGAAACACAAGGAGATTGCCGAAGAATATCTGTCCAGTTTAGTCGACCTAAATGTCAACAGTAAACCGTTGATAAATATGTTGACAATTCTGGCAGAGGAGAACATCGAGTATGGCCAGATCATCGTCGATGCAGTCGAACAGCATATAGCTAAGGTTAATTTTATAATTATTTGATTTTTATTATTTATAAGGTGTTATTAGTGGTTGTGTGCGTCTGTGAATTGTGATTTAGATTTTTGTTTTAAAAATGTGCGCGCGTAAACCATGCAAAGGACATGGGCATTTTTGTACTAAAACTGTGATTTATTTTTCTACAATATGTGATATTTACAAAAAAATGTGTTAAGTCGTGAAAATTAGTAAACTAGTTTATGAGATTTATGAACGGTGAATTTAGTTTGATCAATATTAGCTCTTTCGTTATGCTTCATTTCATTCGTAAATTAAAGAATTCTTTACTAGACTGTAGCTAGGGCTGCCACGCTTCACATATTTCATGATCATTATTTTTTGAATTATTGAAATACCTATGTTTTAGTTTATTTAGTGTACACACACATATACCAACAAACCGTGTGCTGCTGCTGTTATCTTCATTAATTAATATTTGTGTTTGTATGTGTGTAATTCTGCTGATAAGACTAAATAATTGCTCACAATTTCATAGCGTCAGTTTTTCAGTCAACAGTTTAAAAAAAAAGTATGCGTGTTTGTATTACTTTTCATGATGACCTTGCTGGCACCTATTCTTGAATTTTATATTATACGTGATATGTTCAATCACAAAAATGCCCATGACTTTGTACAGCGACTTTTTAAATGCACCCACACACACACACACCACACTGTAGTTACACCATGCTCAACAAAGGCTCGAGTGAATAGCTATGTGACACACAACCGGCGTACCAACAATCATTTTAATCAAATTTATATATTTCATAACATTTTTTTGCTGCTGCTAATAATTGAATTTAAATAAATACCATTTTCTTTGACAGAAATCAAAATATACAAAAAAAAAAATAACCAAAAAAAAGCTAATAAAATAATTTTTACGAAAACCTCTTTTCATTCGAGTGAGATAATATTTGCTTTGATTTTATCTATATAAGAAATGAATTCGATAAATTATACATCGTGCGTTTATTTATTATTATTGGAGGTTCAGCCAACATATTACACAATTTATTGCAATCATTAAGTATAAACACAATTCCAGTTCAACACATTTTATTGGTTATCTGGAATTAGATGAAATTAGAAAGAAGGAATACGAATTTTAAACGTATTTCCTGGGGTTAAACAGATAAACACGACGATTTTAGGTGGTGATAACCTTTTTGTTGCTGTTTGTTTCGGTGCTTATTCAGAAGAGGCAAAATTTGTCATGAAGGGCGACATGGGTTATGACTTCGTTGTTTTGCCATATATAGCTGCTGATTTAAGTGTTAATTCTACAATACTTAGTTGGATCACATCAATTGATACATAGCTGAACCACTTTCTACCCAGAAATACAATAAAAGTATATTCATTATTAAATATAAAAAAAATGTGCGTTTTAATGTGAATAAATTTGGTTTGGTCTTTGCCGCATCGTCGCTGGAAATTTAAATTTCACTCGTCGTTGTCTGGTATGTCTTGTGTCATGTACTTTTCCAGTTCAATTGTAAATGGGCAGATTATTTAAAAAAAAATACGGGGCAGAGAATTCGGGAGTTCGAATATAGACACGACTTCGATTACAATGTTTCTGTTTCTGCACAATACTGCGTTTAGGTGGACGCGGACGTCAAACTGCCTGTACTATATCTAATCGATTCGATTGTAAAAAACGTTGGACGCGAGTACACTACGCTGTTCAGCCACTCGATCGTCACAATATTCTGCGGTGTCTTTGAAAAGGTTTGTAAATTATAATTTAACTGTATATTTTGTTAAGACACATTTTAATACTATAATCACACAGCAGGTTAATGAAAAAGTGCGTCAGAAGATGTTCTCTTTGCGACAGACTTGGAACGATGTATTCCCGACTCCAAAACTGTACACTCTGGACGTAAAAGTCAACTGCATGGATCCTGGCTGGCCGATTACTGCGAAAGTAGCACCATCTATTCATGTAAATCCCAACTTTTTCAAGAGCAAGGTAAGAGCATCTTGAAAAAAATAGACAAACCATAAACGTATGTTATTAACAATCAAATGTTACTCTTATTTGTTTAGCAACCCGAGAATGAGATGCAAGCACAACTGCGTGATAAACAACGAGAACTTCTGGAACTACAAAGGCGAAAGCTAGAACTTGAACTAGCCGCTACAAGAAAGAAAATAGACGAGCAGGAAAAGGAGCTGAGCATGCAAACAGCTAGTATTGCGCCTATTGTGAATCATACTGCTGAGGTAGTGCCCAAAACTAATTCTGCCGTGCATCAGAGTGCTCAATACGTTGGTGAAATACCGGTATGTACAAATTTTGAGAAAATGAGGAATTTAACAATATTTACAAACATATTTATCTATTTCAGAACAATCATGTTGTACCTTCAAATTCAAATGGACCGTCCAGAATACGAATAGCTCCTGTGAATGCTGCAATGGTAAATAGTGTGCGCATGCGTGATCCTCGTCTAGCACGCATGCAAAATGTTACGCAAAATCGGGGTACCGGTAATTTTGGCGGCCCTCGAACACGACAACAGCCCAGATTTGCTCCAATTAGCAATATTCCTTCTACAGCCATCGTTGGACAGTTCCAAAACAATAGCCACCCAATGACTTCACATAATCAACACCAACAGCAGCAACAGTTGCAGCCACCAGGCGTCCAGAAATATGATTCACTTGAGAATAATAACATTGAAATTATGCCACCTCTGCCGAGTAATATGTCATTCAAGCGTATAGCAAAAACAGGACAACATGATGACGACAAAGTTCGACAATCCACAAAAGTGTCACCGAAGAGTCTTAAGTCAAGTAACAATAAGTCACCATCAAAACGATCAGGACGATCAAATACTACATCAAGAAGTTCTACACGTAGCACAGCATCAAAAACAAGTGGCTCAAAAGACCGAAAAGAATCTAAAACATCACCTCATCGCAGTACGAGTAGTGGAAGTGCTGATCGCAAAAAACGTAATTCAGGATCGTCAAGGCGCGACAGTCAGTCACCCGCTAAGGACAAGTCACCACGCACGATATCCGATCCGAAAGTGTCGTCTACAAAGTCCTCAAGTCCATCGAAACTATTCAAAGACATAAAATTGTCACCAAAGGGACGTAATTATATGCGTCGCAATAGAGAAACCTCCAGAACACCACCAAAAGACGTTGATTTGCGTCTACAAACCACCGGCACTAACTTTCCTTTAATCGAACGAATGATTAGTCCGATAGTTTCGCCCAGCACCACCATGGATGAATTGCATGTACCTGTACCCATAATCACCACTGTCACCGATATAATCTCTGAGCAGAACTCTCAAAGTAAGGATGCAATCAGTATAAAAACGACAAGTCGCGAAGTAGTGCACATTTTAAATTCGACGAAAAATCTAGATTCTAGTTTAAATTCATCAAATGATGTTGATCTTGTGAATTATTACAATGATACAATATTGTTCTACATTTTGTTAAGGGTAAAGCACAAACTAAAATGTAATCCAAATAAATTGTACTGTTTTGTCACAGATAAGCTGGGGGTACATTTTTCTTGTGGTCTCTCTTGTGTTTTACGTTTTATTTTTGTTTGGCATAATATAATCGCACGCACACACACATATATACCTGAAAAGTTATATATTAAACTTTTAAAGGCCGAGATTACAGTTGTACAACAGAGCGTACATTACTCTAATCTAAGTAGGAGTGTTTTTAATTTATTTAGTTGCTATATTCTCTCTAGTCTCTGATTGGACGTTGGAACAATTCATAGAATGTGCTCTATTTCGACATTGTGCCAAAATCTTTTTTTTATGTTTTTGTTTATTTATTTTGAAATTTGGTCCTCGATTAGGTATTAATATTGAATTAGCGGACTCAATTAATCAAAAAGTGGAATTGATCGAAGGATCTCCAAAGGAAAACAAGAAGCGTGACTCCGAGGAGCGTACTTTAGACGAACCCGCTTCTAAGAAAGCTAAGTCTGAGAAAATCGACGGGTATGTGCATAAACTCATTAAAAACAAAATAAATATGAAAATAATATATAACTTATTTTGCAGCCTATTCGGTTCGGAGGATGTAGATCTAAGAACACAATTATTGGCACAGGTCATAAAGCCACTTCTAACGCCACCACCACAACAATTAACAGATGATATCACGGTACAGTTAAATAATTAAATATCATGAAATAAGTATTCTAACAAAAATTATTATTCAGATTGAACACAAGTCAAGCCTTGAAGAAGTCCGAGCAAAGCTCGCTGGTGCCTCAAAATCATTTGTGTCACCACCTGTCAATGCAAACAACCGTAACTTTGACGTAGATCTGCGTGGGTCACGCTCACTTAATTCCGAGTTTGCGTTCGATGAGAAAACCTCAGATATGAGCGAAATTAAATACAATCAGATCATTGCTCAGGCAAATGATCACTTCAAATCCGGTAAAATTAATGAGCAGGAGCTCAGCGCAACATTAAATCAACTGAAGCAAGTTAAATTGAAACGTAAAACAGACACAATTCTAAGCGAAGATGATAACGGTCTTAGCTCGAGTAGCGTTGATTCGGATCATCCAAGATCATCTGGTCAACGTTTATCAAAGCGTGATCGAAAGTCACCAGACAGTACTGGAGCAGTGCAGGAAACTGGTCAAAATACACGGGAAAAACGAAAACGCAAATCAAAATGGTCACAACCGGTGACTCCGTGGGATCAACAAATGCAAATTCAACAAATCAATTTTCAGCAACAGCAACAACATCTTCTATTGGCACAACAGTCTTTACCAATTCAACCAGCATTTCCAGCTCCATGGAATCCTATACCAAACCAAATTCAAAATATAATGCCTCAATTACCTATACTACCTCCTAAAGCAATAGTTCCATCAGAACGTACAATCAATATTGACGGAATTCCACGAGAGATTCGATTCTACAATGAAGTAGCCATTGCCTTTATGGGTGAGAATGGCCGTGAACCCAAAGAGCTTGGTTTCCAGAGTGGTGAACGTCGTGTAGTTGTCGACAACTGTGCTACAATTATGCTTGCCTTTAATGATACCTATCGTCCGTTTGTCATCGATAATAAAACCTACCAAATTCGCTTCGGCACACCCATTCGAGAGTTGTACATAAATAATCAATGGTATGAATGCTATTTTGGCAATCCTCCAGTGTCTGTCACACTTGACGATAAACTACGTGTCTTCCAAATTGAAGGACCTCCACCACAAGTGCGTATCGGAAGCCTCCGTATGGATTTAGTTGTAGGAAAAGTAGACATGTACATAGATGCTACAACCAAAATATCATTATTCCTGGACGCACTTGTACAACATTTTGAATTCCTCGGGCAAATGTATACAATTCAGTTTGCTGACTACTTTCTGACTGTTCTTATCAATGAAGAACCGTTTGTCATGGAGTATGGTGGAATGCCAAAGCGAATGAAGCTGGGCGGACGTGACCATTTTGTACGATTCTCTGTACTCCCTGATGGCATAGTATCCGGAATGGTTTATATTAAAAATATGAGACGTACTGATAGACATTGCGATATCGTCTCTCCACCACCAGTAATTATAAGTGACAATATTGTTCCTCCTGTTGTGATTCCACCAATTATACCTGCCGTTGTTGAGACTCCAGTTGTAGCAGCTCCAGTGAATATTGATAGTTTACTACAACAGCTATTAGCCTCAGGATTATTGAACAAAACAGCCACTGCTGCTGCTACACCACAACCAAGCAGTGTTAAAGAAACTCCCAAGGAAAATGTTAAAGTAGAGCCAATTTCTTTAGACAAAGTTGAAACACTTAAGCACCGTCAATTTAGTATCGTTCATGGACTCTTCTCTGGCATGCAGTGCAGTAGTTGTGGTGTACGTTTCCCACCAGAACAGACTATGAAATACAGTCAGCATTTGGACTGGCACTTCCGGCAGAATAGACGTGATCGTGATTTAGCACGTCGAGCACACTCTCGTCGTTGGTACTACGAAGTCAGTGACTGGGTACAATACGAGGAGATTGAAGATCTAGACAATCCCGAAAAGAACTGGTTTGAGACACAACAGCACCTCGAGTCGGATCCGATGAACAACGAAGACTCGGCACAGCGCAACGAAGCAGCGGTGCTTCCCAGTTGTGTAGCCGGACCCGATGACGTTAACAAGTCTTGTGATATGTGTCACGATCAGTTTGAAACGTTCTACAATGAAGAGAATGAAGAATGGCACCTGCGCAATGCACTAAAGATTGATGATGGTTGTTACCATCCAATCTGCTATGAAGACTATAAGGCTTCACTAACGCTGGATGAGTCTGCATTTGGTGCATCGGCTGTTGGTGATATTTCGGCCGATGACAATGCTGTTGATATTTTCATCAAAAAAGAGGACAACGGTATGTTTTTTTTTTGTTGATTTGATAAAATCATTTTTATAATAATTTTGTTTTTAGATAACGTTGAAAATATTGTGCTGGACGATGATGATGATGTGATTGTGCTACCGAATGAAACACCAGTAATTACAGAGATTCCCGATGATGAAGAGGAAACTGTCATCGAATCTGTGGTATCGGTTGATGATTCTGGTGATGCAACTAGAGAGCCGGAAGAATCAAAGTCTGCGTCCAGATCGATATCGCCCACCGAAGAGGAACTACTAGAGACACATACGTATGAGACAATAGGCAATGAGTCTGATATTCAGATTCTAGTGCCACAGATCTCTGTGTTGGACCTGGACGAAATTGAGGATACACCGTTTGATATTAATGCAGCACAAGACGAATTATCGCAGGCTTCTATTAAGATTAAAGAGGAACCAAAAGACGATGGATACGAGGAGGACGATGGTTTCGAGGACATTGGTACTTTTGAGCCGGCAGTTCTCGACGAGGACAGCGGTAAGTCAGACACTGCGTCAAGTCCTGTCTTGCGATTCGTGTCTAATTTTTCTAATTCCATTACAGTAGCGGAATATATTCCCCCGGTAGCTGCCAGCACCACCACTGTGGTGCATCAGACTCAGGCATCGTTGATTACGTCGTTGGACGGCAACGTGGAACTGCAAGATGCACCGGCATTAGGCCCGAATAAAATTAAGATTAACATTACAAAAAATGTAACCAAACCTGTAATAAATTCTAGCGAAAATACAAATGACAAAAATTCCGATAATAATTCTGACAAACTGTTGTCCGATGGCGGCACTACTGATCAGATGCAATCGACATCTACCAACCAGTCTGTGATGAACACTATTGTTGCTGCCGCAGCAACCGTTGCCCAAGTTGAAGAAGAAATTGCTTTTGAATACAAGGACACAATGAAAGGAGTGACCTTTAAGAAGCAACCGCGAATTCGCAACGGACTGGAAACGTCTGGCCTGTGCTCGATCATGTAGGACTTATGGTTCACTAGACCGATATACACAGTCAGTAGTCCATAGCCTCGGCAGCAAATGCAGTCTGGAGGATATGGCATATATTGTTTTTCAATTTTACGAAAGACATTTGTGATAAAATACTAAAAAAAAAAAATATTTTAAATTTAAACCCTTCTCCCTTGTATTATACATGAATATTATTTTATTTTTTTAGTTTGTATCGTTGAATAATTGTTAATAAGATTTGTATATAGGAATTATGTATACACGATGTCATTGTTTGAAAAATGCATAACATCACACACACCCACATTAAACCACAAAATGTTCGCCTAAACATACTAATACCCACACACGACTAGTGCGGTGTTCTCGAGCTACTCGAGCACTGCTGCCCCTCTTTTAAAGCTGTGTGGGATGTATATGGTGAAATCATCAAATGAATAAAAAAACACATTCAAAGAAATATTTTTTTGAATAAATCATATGGTTTTTAATTATTTTTTTTTTGTAATTATTGTTATATTATATTATAGATTAAACTACACATGGAAATAGAATATACTTTGAATAAATATGTTTCTAGTTGAATAGAAACAGTGAATTTTGAAATTGAAAATGTTTGTTATTATTCATTAGGTTTAGTATTATTCGATAGTGTTACCTCGCAAGCAAACCACATTGACCAAGAATTTGTAATAATGGAGCAATAAATTCAAGTTAAACAAAACCAAGTTATTTGCATTTTATAAATATGTTTAGTTGATGGAAAGGGGATTGAAGAAGTGTAGTACTTACGTGTTTGTTTTAAAACAGCTGTGGTAATGGCTCAAAGGATTTAAATCAATTTAAAATGTTGTATTGTCTATTTATTTATTTTTTTTAAATGAAGTGAAGGTCTTTATTAAAGAATATGTAAGGTTTATATTTCGCTTTCTTATCTAAAAAACTGTTTGTTTTGTCTAGAAAATTGGTTATAATAATTTGAAAATAGATGTGTGTTTTAAATTGAAATATAGCGTAGCCGAGTGGAAAATGGTGTTTGCTGGGCGAATAGGAGTTTCTCGGTTTGATACACGGTGTTTATCGAATATTCTATTTCTTAAAACGAATATTGATTTGGAATAACGGGACAGTGATGCCATCAATTTACAAATACACACGCACAATGTTTAGAACAATAAGTGTATTATGCCGTAATGATTCTCGATTTCCAATATAAATAGCAAGAAAGATTTCGGTTCATTAGATATTTCAAAAATTTTGCTCTGTAAAGTTGTAAGAGTCAATTCTTGGCAAAGAATAGAATCACATTACCATAACCTGACCAATTGCGTGAACTCCTAATAATGGTCAATAGATCTTTAAGGTAAATTTAAGACTAAAGGAAAAAAATAACGTACCATTATTGGAAGTAGAGAATACGGTTTAGGCTTTAGGAGAAGAGCTCAGAATGCGGTATGGTCCTTTGTGCCTTGTGATAGTTTAGATGTGACGGAGGACTAAAAACGTAGTTTTCGTTTTAGGAACCAGTTGTCTCTAGTGTCGGATAATTTTATGGGGAAGTAACATAACCCTAAAAACATACAATCCTAGTTAAGGAATTCACTGCCATTTAGTAGTTTGCTGAGGGGAGATTTTTGTTCTATTTATATAATAAAAAATACAAGTTAATTAATAATTTAATTTACTAAAAAAAGCGTTATTATTTGCCTTTCATATATTATTATCATTCGCAAAAACAAACAACGAAGATGGTCTTCCGACCCGTGAACATGCCACGTATAATTGACCATGGGAAAAACATGAATGTTCTAGATTTAAACCAC
>JANSTU010028411.1:0-26579 GCA_027564075.1 Bolitophila hybrida
TAATAATAATCGAATGGCCAAGAACTTGAGCACAAGCTATATACACGTTGCAACCTTTAGCGCAGTATTCAGGTTTTAATTGCACGCATCAGTGCGCATTCGTGTGTTCGATTAACTTGATCTTAAGAATATACTGTATACCTAACAATGGGAAAAGTTAAATATTTCTCCAATTAGAATACTACAGGCTAAATTCATTATAGTACATATAAAGTTTCCGTGTGACTTTCTATATTCTATAATATGATTGTACTCGATTGTGTCCACGTCCGAAACACTCACTCGTCGATCATTAAATATACGGAAATATTTCTATATAGATACACACTAAGAATACGATGTGACTATCGTATTGGGGTCATTTAGGTAAATACCTATATTCTATATATGTATAATTGTATTTATTTTATTTATTTATTATATATGTAAATGTACGCGTGTATTTTTGTATATATACCCGGCATTTGTGAGTATGTGTGGGTGCGCTCATATATATTTTGTCATATAAATGATTGTGTGTAAACATTTACCGATTTTATATACCGAGAAAGAGACAAAAAACGACAAAGACCTACTTCTGGATCTGACGTTACTCATACTACACACGCAGAGTGTTTTTTTAACTCACACAAGCAAGGTCTAACACACACACACTCAAACAAAAATTCACCAGCTGTGAAATGTATATAATATAAGTTTTTTGACCCACACATTGCACTGTCGCCTTCGCCTTTGCTTATGTTAAACAAAAAAAGAAAGAACATTGTTTGCAAAAAGAGTTTAGCACTTAGTGTAAATATAGTATTTTCGCGGTTGCGTGTGTAGGTGTACTTGGTCAAACACACTCAAAATCCGCACAGTATCTTTATCTGCGCACGTTGGCACACTGACGACGATGTCGAGCAGGCACCAAGAATGTTTGTTTGCATATTATATATATGTATATATGTATACTTATTCTTTTAGCGCTTATGGTTTGGTGACCCATTTGACGGGTATTTATTCGTGAATTAATTAATAATGAAATCGAAATAGACGTTTTATGGTTAGATTTGTGAGTTTGTGTGGTTGTGTGTTACCTTGTATTTTTTTTAGCAATATTCCAATATATCTTGAATTGGTGGTGTTTGCGGAAGTGTATCTGATTTACTCATTGATTTTTATAGAATTTTATTATTTTGATTCAGAAGTAACCTAGTAACCTAGAATTGGTTTGTTTTCGATGAAGTTTAAGATTTGTGGTCACGTGATTTTGTGAGTCATAGGTTTTGATTGTTTTTTATGTTAGAAAACCAATAAATTAATGTGCTTGATTGTACGAGACGCCTAATTTAAATTATATACCAAAAAATAAAAATTCTATATAATTAACATATAATTGATTATAAATTACTATACACATTTATTTTAATGTTATTAAACAAGCATCTTATTGGATGTGATGTTTTAAAGTTACAAAGAAAACATAATCCTTTTTTGTAGAGCCTATCTATTTTCATGTACCACTGAAGATTTGCCATGTTACGAAAAAATACATCGAAAATGGTTTTATTGTAGAAATAGAGATATACGATGATTTCAAATTTGTTAAGTTCAGTATTCATATAGCTACATTCTTTACTATACAGGATGAATTATACATCGATAGACAAACTTCGGGTACTTTTTTCTTGTTCAATTCTAAGATAAAATATAGAAAATTCTATCAAAAATCACTCACCTAATAAATGTCAGCTGTTTGAAAATTTCAACTCGTCAATGTGAAAAAACTGTGATATTTAAAGATTAAATGGCTCCTTGCAAATCTGGAGATATTCCATACACCTTAATCTAAAGTGAATGATTATCACTGTCCCTTAAAGTTTTTTTGTTTATTTGAACCAAAGTTTATTGACTGATACTGTAAACGAAACCGTTTTATATAACTTTAAATTGTCAAACTTGAATTCTCTAAATAGTCTAAATGTTTGTTTTTTGTCTGTAAACTTAAATATCATGTTTTTGAGTTAAGTGTGCTGTTGATGTTTAGTAAGATACTTTAACTAAATGTTTCGACCACGTGCCAATAACTCGCTGTGGTATTTAAAGGATCCATAAAGCTTAATGCTCTTAATTAAGTATTTCACAGAAGTTTCTTAACGATTGCTATATCGATAATATTCAATAAAATTTAATTTCTGATCCCAAGCAGTTCTGCCGATACGTTGACCGAAAGCACACGTGGATACCCTTCTGCTTTGTCGTACAACATTAAATTAGCTGACAATGCTGCGTATATTTGTGACCTATTTGCTAATTTCTTGAAGCTAATTATATTCTAATTCCGATTTTCTATTCGACAGTTCGGTTCTAGTTAATGAATCTTGCTTGGCATATATTGGGATTGTTAAGTTTAAGTTTAAGTAAAGTTAAGTTCAAGTTCAGTTTAGGTATAAGATTATATCCTACATCTTGATATTAATAAAGGAATTGGCCATGATGGAGTTTCTTCATTTATTTTAAAACCATTAAAAAATCTTCAATTTAATCACCTAATCAACCTAAATACTTTAACCAGAAATCCCGAATCGAATCAATTCAAATACAATTATTATGCTCTCCGTAATATGAATAGGAGAAATCGCTTTACCCAGACTGCTGTTGCTTTATCTTGAGACTCTTGACTCTTAACTCTTCGGTCTTTTTCTTTTTCGACTTAATAAACGCACACATTGAAGCTCCATGTACGTAACTTTCTTATAATACCATCATCTTCCAGAACAAATTATTGAAGGTTCGAACCAATAAACAACATGATCATACATTTTAATAAAGTCACATATTTTGACTTCAACTGCATGAAAAACAAATTTAAAAAAATTGTGTCGTTCCATGTCTGATGTTTAATTTCTTTTATATATTTTTTTTCAGTGTCTTTTTTATGTTTAAATGTCTCTGTAGGTTAGGTTGTATATATTATTATACGAATAGTTTATATTATTAAAAATGTGTATATATATTTGTGCCCAGAATCTAGGGGTTTAATTGTTGGAATCAAATAATATAATTTTTCAATAAGAACTCAGACTCTATTGGTGTAATATTCTGGAGAAACTGCATGGTAGCGTTAGAATTTAAAATTTGGTCATTTTGTATACAACCAGTTGGGACGCGTCCTGTTGGTGGTCTTTATAAATAAATAAATAAATTAGACAACCATTATGTTACCTTCATTACAGCCAAGCATTAATTATCTTCCATTTTCATTTAACTGCGGATCATTTTTTCTTTAGCTTGATAAAATTAAACAATTACAACACCAACCGCGATCAAAATAATGGTTGCTGTAATTGAAAATACCCTTATTCGGAGGACCTACATTTGATGACGAATTAGTGTTTAACAAAAAAAAAATTACGTGATTATCTGGGAGTTCATAATAATGGCCCAAGTTATTGGCAAGCATTTCTTTATATGTCAAGATCCAATCAATCTTTATCACATATTCATCCTTCCTTGAAATTGTTACGTTTTTAAAAGGTTTTATGCCAGAAATGGCCAAACGACTTTATCGGACTAATGTCTGCAATTTCTATTTACATCGATTAAGAGACTTTTAAATGAAAGAACTGAGAAAAAATGCTTACGAATAATATGCTCATATAATCTAAAGTGCCTAAAGCTATGAAAATAAACTTGGTAAAATTATCTAAAATTTACCATAAAATGGGTATGTGGACATTTTGATTTGTCTAGGGACATTTATATATGTTCCTATAATATGTTCAATTATGACCGAACGATATTGTATATATATACTTACAGTGTGCTAAACTGGGACTGTTGAACGTGACCGGTCCTCCACTGCTATAAGGTGCCACCAGAACGATTGTAACCAGAAACAAGACCTGTCGGCACCATAATCTAAATCGATTCGACAAACCCATCTGAAATAATAAACAAGTATTCAAATAATTCTAATTTTTGGTATACCAACATTTAAATAAATCAGAGCCCTTCATTATGAGGGGTCGCTTATAAAACGGTTTGTATGGGATTTTTTATGAAAAGGAAGATTTTCCTTTCAAATAGAGCCTAAAAGTTGGATTTTTTTTAAATTGGCGTTTTAATTGTTTTCTTTTTCGACGTTTGTTGCCTCCGCATAGCAAATTAGAATTTTTAATAAAATCGGAAAGATAGAGAAAGTTGTATGAAATTAAATTTTAATTGAAAAAGGATTTTTTGAAATTTTTAAAATGTTGGTTTACTGAAAAATCTTTTTTTTTAATTTTGTTTCTTTATTCTCTTTTAAAGAAAATTTTATTTTTTTACTACAATAACTTTCAAAATTGATTTTAATAAAGAAAATAATAATTTTACACTGTTAAAAAAATACATATTCGAAAATATTAGCAGTTTTTTTGTTTTTTTTTCAATTTTTTTTATTTTTTAAATGCTACAATGCTACAACGTCAAATAAAAATGCCAAACATTTTTTATTTATAATTTGCCTCTTATCCTATACGAAAATTCCAAATTGAAAAAATATTTTATCATCCATCCATATTAATATATCAACAATGACAAATTATATTTATAATAATTGTAATAGCACTTAAGATCAGGCTAAATAATGCCGCATTAAACAATATACTATACAACGTTTTCTATGGTGTCTGTTCAACGTATATTTCTAAAGACACGAGAATTGTATTTAATTCTATACAAAGACTTCTTCTCTTTTCCTATATAATATGCTTTGCCACCGGAGGCCTGCGGCATTGCACGCGTGTGCCGCACCGTGACTCTGCTAGTGATTTATGTAATCTTGAATTACTGACCAGTCGTCAGACGCGATGAAGTAACACGCCGCAAAGAAGGTATATATTATTTATGCTAAGTTTTTTTACGTTTTTCTTAATGTGTGTATGTGTTGATCTGTGTGACTTAGCAATTTGTTGTTGTATAGATGATGGTATTTAAGGTATAATTACGCTCGCTGAAGTCGTTGAACTTGCGTGCAAGCGGTTTGTAATGTGATTTAAAGTATAGCAATCTATAAAAAAAAAGTTTCAAGGAAGAATTGAGTCACTTTGGAATACATTGTTAGTTTATGATATATTTTCTAATTATGTAATTAAAAGTAATTCAAGTCCTAGCTTTTTTTTGTTATATACAAAGCTGTGATTAAAAACTGAAACGAAGTTTTAAAAATAATATATTTTTTAATATTAAGTTTGTATACTTCTAAAGCTATGTATAAAATGTTTTTAAAAATCGAAAAAAAATAGTAAAATCATTTTTTTTTAATTTCAGTCTGTTTCGTGTAATATATTAGGAATAAAAATAATGAATAAAAATCGGATTTATAGTTGCAACATTCAGTTTAACTAATATCATATAATTTCTGCTATATAATGTTGTCAGACATATTATTTATAATAATTTATTATACTCACTCATACTCTTTTTCTTATTTGTAACAGTAAATCAAAAGCAAATAAAAAAGGTATTAAGAAAAACTGAAACTTAACCACAACGAACTCGTTAAAATGGTTTACACATAGAAACAAGTTTGTGGTAAGAAGAAAGTTTTCTAACCTCTTAAAATAAGTAAAATTATTACACTTGACAAATGTGCGCACGTTGTTCAATGTCTGCCTATGCCATGGTTTATATGTCTAACCACTTGCGCTCAATTGTTTCACTTTTCGTGACCTTCGAAAATCCCACACCACACACACAGTCAAGGTCGATGTCACACATTAAAATCGCTCACATAAGGTATTATAAATATAGTGAAATAGTCAATTCGTTAAACCGCATTTATGTCATTCAATAAATCAGCCAATATACAATCGCAAAACCTCACGCAGCAATTAAATAAAAATGGAAATTTAGCACAACTGAAAAGAAAACTATAAATGGTTTGCATATTATACAAACACAGCAAGTATGCACACAAAAATTAATAATAAAAAAGAGAGAAAGAGAAAAAAAAAGCAAGTTTAAAATATTCGACAACTGCAATATAAACGGGGTCAAAAAACCAGAAATATTATGAATAAAATATGTATAAATATATATAATTGAATTTGTGTATACATACATATATAAAATAGAGGTACACACACGTATACGACACGCATTTAAGTGGCTCAGGTATATAATAGGAATTCTGAATTACTTATACAATGTGCAAAAAATGCTTCATAAATGTGTATGTGTGTGTTTGCAAAACTAATTTATTTCGGTTTTGATGAGTCCATCGGTGTACCACAAGTATATACATTTCAATATGGAAAACATAATTATATGATATAATAGCATGTGTGTGTGTGTGTATATTCGCTATAAGTTTAGAGAAATAATCTAATAAAAAATCTGATTTATTTGATTGCTAGAACGTCATTTCGCGCCAGCGGTAGCATTGTTCTGTGCGAAAATGAAAACGGTACATTATTGTGTGTTCTTTGTGTGCTCAAAAGATGATACCTAAAATTTGTATAACAATAAAAACAGTAAGCCCGTCATATTTCTAATATTGTGTGTGTATATTTATGTTTGAAGTACCTATAAGATAAAGTATACAGAGTGGGGTTTTCTGAATATATAAACATTCAAACTTATAGTAACATTGATAATAAAACAAATAATTGAATTTATAAGTTTCGAAATTATAAAAATCCTATAGAAATCGTTCGTTGATCTATAATTAATATCTTTTTCAAATATTCTTCAAATGGTTCTGCTATTATATATCTTTTGTATATCGACAGTCGATAAAATTGCGTGCGGCATACGAAAGACATGTAAAACGACGAAAATTCCATTTTCAGATTTTAGCATACAAAATTGCGTTCTATGGAATTATTTGTTTTATTACCACGGCGAATTATTATTATATCCTAAGAATATTTTACATATAAACATAAACAGAGAAGTTATTGAATATATTATGTATATGGATTGAATTGTTTAAAATACCTTGAATATAGTATAAGAGTTTCATTTTTTTTAATCTAGACAATTAGAAACGTAAAATTGCGGTTATACCTATAATAGCTATGCCAAATAAACAGCTCAAATAAATACCTCACTATGATTAGTCCTATTCAGTATAAACTTGTACTCAACAGATAAGCTAAACTTGTAAAATTGAAAAGGTTATCAATAAAACGGCATACTAAACAACATTTTTAATCATTCAATTTTGATTCAGGCTATAACCAGTCTTCTAAATATATATCTGTTACAAAAAACGACAATTTAATAATAGAAATATTTTTTTCATTGATTATTATCAATACAAATATTTGCGATCACATGGAAACACTAATATTTTAGTTATGATAACAAAAAAATGGAATCACTATTAAGAAGAATTATAATAAGGATAATTTTAGAAAATTTAGGAGCGTTAACAACGATTTAATCTTAATATTAATTATATTAAACGGCCTCTTTTTTCAATGATTTAAAAAACAAACTGTCAGCTGTGGCACCTGTGTACAAATATATTAAAAAATAAATGGGTTTTATTATGTTCATTTTTAAGCCGTAAATTATATTTCCGTAAAAAGTGTTACTTTTATAAATAAACAATTATAATAACTTATTTTTTCAGTTTTTATGAATTACGAATGAAGAAACCAAATGAGAAGCGTTTCTATTAAACGAAAACAAATAAAAACCAAAAAAAATCTTAAGAATTATGTAGTATTACTCATGTCATCTACATTCTACATTATACCCTTAATTATATTTTTTTAACTGTGGCAATTTAACGTATTGTTTTGATTATACTATATATAGTATATAGATTTATAGATAGTACATATATACATTTATATATTTAGTTATCAAATAAAACAAAAAAAAATTATCCGAGTTTACTGGAGCGAACATTAATTATTGAGAAATTCAAGAATTATGATTTTTTTTTAAAATCGTAATTTTTATTTAAAAAAACTATCAACCATAAAGGTTTTATTTTGAAGAAAAACTAATCAGAAAGAAATTCAACAAACTCAAGGACTGTAGACCTTAAATTTTTTTATTTAAAATCACATTAATAAATATATTATAGCAGAATAAAATAATTGATACGTACATTTTTCACAATAAAATGTTTTAATTTCCAGCAGAGTGAGATGAGAAATGAAGTTAAATTGCTGGGTACTAATGAATTCAGATTTACCGTGTACACACTTTGCCAAACCCCTAGCAAAAATTCTCGGCTGTCAAGGGTTAAGAAAGAATATATGAATGGATAGATTGGTTAATGAAAATCAATTAAAAAATATGATTACAATTTACTTTACTATAACATTCTAAATTTACTTTGTCTTTTATAATAAATGAAAATAAAATTAAAATACTGAATTTTGTAATTTTATTACTATCTTGGCTTTAAGAATATGTTTGTATGATGGATTTAAAATATAAAAATTAAAATAAAGTTAAAAGTTAATTAATATAAAAAAAATTAGTATTGTTGAATATCGGATTTCTATAGATAAAAATTATTTCATTTTGTTAAATCAAAAAATTATTATTAAAGGCACAAAATAAGTAATAATAATCTCTTTATCGGTTATAGAGGTGATACTTTAAATACCAGAAAACACAAAATAGGACTAGCACCGTTAGGTAAGGGGTTTGGGTATGTGACTTTATAAAATAATAGATAAATTAAGTTAAACTTGAAAAATTGTCATTGAGAAAATAAGATTATTTGACTTCCTAAAAATATTTTCTACATAATTTTTTGTATTCAAATTTGCATTATAATTTTAAAACTAACTGAATGAATTTATTATTATTTTCGTTTTTAAATTAAATTAATTGAAATCAACGAAACCTAAAAAAAATTAAAACAAAAACAAAAACAAGTCAGATTTTTTTTATTCAGAATTTTGACAAACAACCGATCGCACTTAAAACATATTGAAGACGTTATAAAAATGCCATTAATATATTATTCTTAATGAGCAGATGGACGACTTCTATCAATTAGAAATAACATAGTATCCTTTTCAAAAATAAAAAATATTTTATTATGAAATAAAACTTTTTGAATGTATTAACAGTTATTAATTGTATGAGAAAAATAATCATTTTCTCAACACATATTATTTTCATACCATTATAATAATAAATGCAATTAATAATTATATCTTATATAACTTTTAAAAACATTTTCTATTTTTGGATATTTTTATAAACCAATAAATATTTATTTTACCCAATTTCACGAAGCAATAACTCAATTTATAGACAAAAGATACGAATAACTCCAACCTCATTATAATAACGATCTATTATCACATAGCAAACATTCAGCCAATGTAATATAGTCTGTGTTACATATAAACAAAAAAACAGCATAAGAGGCTTTGTTATACGTATAATGATCGTAAGTCTATGTATATGTATGTGTACCCATTATACTCGTATGTGTAATACATACGGAAACGTTGATTGCAAAAAGACAAAAAGGCAGATAAACGAAATAATAATCTATAGCGGTCTGCGTTTTAGTGAAATAACATACATAAATATAATATGTATGTATAAATACATACAGACAATTTGACCTTATATCTACAGCAAATTGAGCTAAAATAATTATATTTACGATGCTCTATGCTTACCTTGGCAAATAATATATATAGAGATAAGAAACACACAATTATTTCAAGAATAATTATTGTAAGTGGTCCTAGAAGTGTGTTTGTCGGCGGCGTCGTGACTCATATCGGTCTGGGACAGTCCAAGAAATCAGGAAAACTCGACGCAGAAATTATTTTTTCATAATTTCACTTTTAGACCGCACCTGCACGTACACTAATTAAAATATTACTGCACTACACAAACAAACAGACAAAAAAAATGTGCGTATATTAGTAAATTTCTAAACGTACATGTATATTATACGTATAATGCACGATGTGAACTGTTATGTTGAGTAACGGTACTTGTGTTGACTCCGCGCTCTGCTGATTCACCTGCGATTGCGTATGCGCACGCTGCTATATACCACGACGTGTCGTCGTTCGTCGCACTGTTGATGCGCGGAAAACCAATTTTACGAGTTGCGCGTATTGTGTGTAAGTAGGTCTCGATGATCCAAATACGGCGCGCGCGCGTTGCACATAAACTTGACCACTACCACTGCTAATAATTAGTTCACTTAATAATTAATTCTCGACGGCCAGGCTAACAACACAGTACTATGAATAATGCCATATTTCAATCTTGAACTTGGATCCGCTCGGCAAAGCGATGTCTTAACCTTTTCTATATAACTTCTTGTGTATTCAACGCGCAACTATACCACGAATTCTCTATGCATTTATCACACAAAGCATACAAGCCGTTTATACAGTATAATAAATGTGAGTGTATGTATGTGTGTGTGTGCCGCTCCGTTGTGCGCAGACTGAAGAGGAGACCTTGACACTGAAGATGTCTGTTTAACACTGAACCAAGAATTTCTTTGCCAGCCACGGCTCGACTTGACTTGGCTCTCGTCGACGATTTTGTGACCGTGTGTTGTGACTTTTAATGCTGTTATATTTACTAATGTATACGAAATTGTGTTGGTGTGTGTGTTTGTATGTTAGCGATAGTCTGTGTGTATGTGAGAGCGTGAGTATACCTGATGTACATAAAGAAGACGCGCGCGAGTGCCTCAGTATTTGTGTATCCGCGATGTGGTCTATACACAATACATTGTACATCTCAATAGGTATACACAATTATACATACATAACTATTTTATTTATATATGTATATATAGGTAAATCAGAAGAGGATGGAAAAGACGATCGTGAGCGGCGCATAGCTCAGATTTCTATGCTGGTCTCGAGCGTGCGGGAGAGCTTGGATGCATAGACTTGTAGATGGACGTGCATACGGCAACATTGTGCAATTCGCATAACAACATCGCGGTCGTGTGCTCGACCTGATGCCAGGAATCTTTATTTCGGTACCTCAGGTATGTATTGCAACGGAAAAGCTTATAGAAAGTAGCATGCTGTGTTTTAATTTTTTTTTTTAGTATTTAAATCTACACTGAAACGTGAGAAATTGCAAGGAGGATGTAATGACCTTTCATCCTTGATCGGTTATGCAGAATATTTATGTGCATAACATTTGCCTTGGTGATATGTTTTCTTATATATATACACTTCAATAGATTATTATCGTATACGGAAAGAGCAAGAAAGAAAATATTATTGAAATCATAATAATTCAATTAAATTGTATGCTTGCTTAAAAAAAAAAAACAATATAAAACACAGGTCCAACAATTCCTGTTCATATGTTTTAAAACCCATAAAACACAAAAAAACACATTTCATTTTCAGAAATACCCACAAATTATGCTATTTTACATAAATATATACATAAATACTCCTATGAAACCGGTAATTAAATAAAAACATGTTTATTTTGAAAATATAGTAGTCGATTTATTGTTCAAAGAATGTGCCCTCGCTAGCTATACATTTTGACCAATTATACGACGCAACTACTTCATGAGTCTGCAGTGTTCGGTGTGATGGTGCATTGTCATCCAGGAAATTCACTGTCTAGATATTCTGGGCATTTTCAGGGCAAAGCACTGTTCAAATCGGACAATTGTTGTTGGTAGCGTGGGCCAGTAACTGTTTCACCAGGTTCACCAGGTCACTGTACAGGCTGGCTAGTTAATTTTTGTCGTAAAGTGCAACACCGGTATGGGCTAAGAGAAAGCACTATTCTCTTAGCCCATACATTTGTAATATATTTTAAACAACATCTATCGCCATTCAGCCCATAGATTCATACCCTAAAAAAAGGGAAACATATTAAATTATTGCAAAGTGTCCTTTGGAATGATTAGCTCATCGATTATGAAGTTATTGTATTAATCGCCAGTCTTCATAAACTAATTTCAATTTTCGTAGTATATCTCCGACGATCATTTTGGCAGAATGACAAAAGAATTTGCTTTTATTTTCTGAAATTTTGTGAGATAAAATTCATTACAATATACCGTGTAAAGATTTTTATTTGAATAAAATTCCCAATAGTTGGGAATTTCCATAATGATTCAAGAAATCAAATTATCGCAATTTAGATTTTCCCAACGAAAAAATAATTTTATTACATGTTCCCAACGAACAGGAGCTTTATCTATTTATTAATTTGTTTATTTATTGGTTCGTTTATTTATACTCAACAAATTATTGATTTTATTACATACAACACATTTTCTTACATACTCAGATAATAAAAGCTTTTAAACATTATCTAACACTATTTACAAAATCAGAACATATACATAATATTACAACTAAAATTTTAAAACAAGGAATTGTTTTTTTTATAAATAAATATAAACATATTTATAGAAAATATACTTATATTATAAAAAATGGCGCTAAATTGGTATGTAAATTTTGAGGTGGGTTAGTTAGAGCACGAAACTCTTTAAAGTATACGCTAAAATTTGACATATAACTTCAAAGTTCTTAATACAAAAAAACTCAATTAAATATGGATGCTAAAATAATAAAGAAATATGTTTTAATAATAAATGTAGAAGAAGAAAACAAATTACATAGAAAAGGAAGATAAATTATGTTAACTAACAAATTATGAAGACATGGTATTATTAAACACTAAATTATAATACTTTACCTTGACACACGAAAAACAAAATTGTATTTTATACGATTTATTATATTAATGTGGCTATAATGACTTTTCTGTTCTCTCCGGATAAGCCAATGTGCTGGTAAGATCAAAAATCAAGAAGAAGCCCTTTAGGTTCCATTTATTCAGAAATCCCATCTTAGTCTGATGCGACTTGCTTCGTTCTGCCGGAATCGTATTTTTCTGATCTGAATCAATACATCATTTGAATGCTATCTGGTACTGTGTCAGGGATTTTCAAGCTTTTTGTATATTTCCGTATGTGTCCGGTATGTTGAATCGTCCATGGTTATTAATTCAGGAGACAAAATTATTATTAGCGCCCTTTTTAGTCAATTTCAATTGAATTAATCGAACTGAGTTTGTGTCATGTGGATGCGCTTGTCAATCACACGGAATTCGACACAATCATTTTTGCGAAATCTCAGATTTTCTAAGCCCCCTTAAATTTTTAAAGTAAAAATAATGAGCTCTTAAACCCATCCAAACAGAACACATATCATCGCCACATTAACATAAAAAATCTTCATAAATTAAAATAATTAGTTTTTCATATGTTCGTTAATTTTGTACAGTAATTTTTTGGTAGTTATATAAATGGTATTTATGTAAATTTTGTTCATTTAGGTATATTATATAAATGTAAATGTACAAAAAATGAACCACATACACTACAATATACAAACACTGTGTAAAAGTTCTTATTATCACGTTGTACGCTGAGAGATCGTGATCGCGATAATATCGCGATGCCTCGTTGTATATGTTTGTGCTTTCCTTATATATGAACGTATATATGTGTGTAAGTGTGTACTTGTTGAAGCTTGAAATGTATATGTATGTATGTGAGCAAAGTGTTTTATGTCAAAAAATATACAGTTATAAGTGAGGGCCAGCTAAAGCGTAAGAATACGTTATAGTATTCATACATACATACAATTTACATATACGTAATATTGTATACATATATGTAAGTCGTGTGGCATATGTAAATTTAACCATTGTTAAGTGATCAAAGAAATGTTTCTGAAAAGTGCGAAGAGTGTGAATGTGTGTGCGTGTGGTGTGAATTTCGTTGAATTTGCTCTTCTTTGCGGTTGAGATCGCAAATTGTGACTTCTGAGACATGTTGATGAGTATGTATACATTTATATGGTATATACATCTCTGCATATATTATATTTTTGGCAACCGAATAACTTAATCTTTACTGTGTATACACTTGTTGTATGTGCATTGAATATTTATATTTATATTTTAAATTCACATGTATACAAATAGCTTTAAATTAAAAAAAATACATTCTTTATTCCACGGTAATTACACGGTGTTATGGATTACAATCTTTGCGCATGTGCAATTTTGTGTTCGCGAGTTGGTTTTTGTTGAGGATGTATTTTTGTGATTTTATTTTTAAATAATTATGTCCGAAAGAATCATTTAAAAATGTAATGCTTTTTATATAAGAAGATTACAGGTTATTTTTTATTAAATATTTGTTGTAAATATATCTAGCAAAATAAAAACGTTAATAATATAATGACTTTATTGTCGACTAGATAGAAACACAAAAAAAATAAACGAATTCTAAATAATTCAAAAACTATTACGAAATCTAATAAAGACATACAATAAAATTACAAAACAACATCACAGCGTTTAAATAATGACGCTCTTTTTACGTTTTTCGCTCCCTATAAAAATTAAGCGTATCGCAATCACGTAAATTCGCTGTACTTTTCTAGGTACTCAAAGCAAATTTAATCTATATAATACTCGTACATATATACACAGACAGGTACTCGATCGCGTATACACGGGCACTGTTTATATAGTTGAACGACCTTCGGTCGGTGTGTGCGCTCTCACGAGACTATATAATATAAACTCGCGCAGATACAAATACACCGACTATTTGGAGCACTTCAAATGTGCGACAACAAAAAGTGACTTCATTCGAGAAAATTAAAAAAAAACACAGATGGTTTGAATCAGTGCTAAAACAAAGAACTTATCTAGATATTTTGGATTCAATGCGATTAATATTATTTTAGAAGCTTTTAAAGTAAAATATTTATGTTACAACCGAATGTATGCAACCTGAACGACACAGTGTTATGCCTAAATGTATATTATATGGATTAATAATATATAGTCTGTATGAATACACTACGGTTGCATAAGTTATAGATGAATTACTTGATGTAGGAACAAAAGAGTTTTAAGCGAGAAACGTAATTGCTTTATTTGTTTATAGAGATTTACGCTTACGTAATAATATAAATGATATATTTTCAAAACATAAAGACCTACAATACATATAAGTACTGCCTTAGTTGCAGATTTGGTAAAAATATATATAAACAAAATATTCTATATGTACCGCCAGGGATAAGATGTGGTGAATATGTTTTACAGGATCGGTAACTTTATATAATTGTAAACAGATTGTTTACAGCTTTTCTCGTTACATTCAAACTAAAGTGGGTTCTGTCGGCTGTAGCGATACAGATACACCAGAACGAAGGAGGGCACACATTCAAGAGACAAGTGGATTCATTCATGATTCTTGAGTGGGTTTCATATACTATTAAAGACAAAGACCCGTACACTAGTAAGATTAGAGGCAAACCAAGGGCCCTTCTCTTCTGGAAACATGAGAAGAAACCTGGTGGTAAGAATATTTGTTATTGATTTCGCTACAAGCAGTTCGTCAACAACTATACAGAACAAGCCTCCGGGATTTTATCGAAGGAGTCCTCAGCAATTGCCGCTAGATTACCAAAGAAAATGGCTAACGATCTCATATTGTGAGCAGTCCAATTTGAAACTTCTTGTATCACGTAAGGAACTTCCAGAATATTTATCAAGAACCAACCTAGAACCCAACGTAGGGAACGAAACAACTTTTGTAACAAGAGTAAGAAAAAAGCTAATTGACCTCAATTGCAATTCTAGCACAGATTGGCGTGTTTTGGCGAAAATGTCAATGTCTGACCACAGAATCATCGAATTATAAGCTGTCCAATCAGAGCAACACACTCTGAACATACTAGATTACACTCACTTAGGCATTCTGTATGACGACTAGAAAACAAAGTTAAATCACACCCTGAGCGTTTCAATGATGAAATCTCATCTCATTGGATCCTGTAATCCCTTGTGGGATGCAGCACACCGGATTCATTGACCATTACGGATTCAAACGACTGGTCAGGTAATACTAATGTGCTTTTTTTGTTTTGTGCTACTCCTGTGCTCTAATACTCACATCACAACACATCCCCGATGGTTAGGAGTCTTAAGATCTAGCTTGCTATTTATATTCGGAATTCGGAATATTTCAGAAAATATGCTATTAATAACAAGTGCTACATTCGAAAAACACTTCGGTCTGCCGGGCCGGGATCGAACCGGCGACCTCCCATAAACCAGCCAACGCGATAACCCACTCGATTATGACTATGGTTATGGTGAAATGCTAAGGCGAAAAATACTTTATAAAAAAGAGCTAAGAAAAGCTCAAAGAAACTCTTGGAAAACCTTTTTTGGAGAATTACAGACGCTCTCAGCAACCTCTAGAATGACAAAGGCGTTCTCAATAGATAAAGATGCCCATTTGGAAACTGTATTGCTCGGAAAATCATAGCAATACTCTGATACATCTAATGAGTAACCACTTCCTAAACTGCATATTTAATGATCAGACTCATACCAACACTAATGTAAACCATAAGGTTGACCACGATCCAAATTGGGAATTTGTCCTCCACCATAATCACTATTGATAGAATAATGTGAGCCCTGTCCTCTTTTTAACCATCATACATACGCCAGGACCGGATGGTATCTATAAAATAATGCTTCAAAAACATTGAAACTCATCTGGATTTAATCTTCAAGATCTTCCAATTTAGTTTATCACTACTTACCCTAAAATGTGGTAACTTGCTAGAGTCGTATTTATTCCTAAACCAGGAAAAGACAAAATTGCATTCATTGTTTTCACATCTCAGTCTATATTCGAGGCATTGACACATTTATAATTTCCAAATTAAAAAAAAAACCTTCGTATGAGTATAAAATAATTGTTTATTAAATAAGTATTAATGAATAAATAAATATAAGAAAAATAATAAATATTAAAAAAAAAGTAATACAAAACGGATAAAATAATCTAATAGTTAACAAGGACAATGTGTCCAAAACTTTTCTGTCTCTGAGCGTATTAGTAGTTAGTAATGCACAGAGAGTACTTTCTTCATTTATATGTATATGATTGTCACATGAAACGGAGGTGGATCATCGTGTTATTGTAAACACACATCATATTTATATAATATTCCACTAAAAATCCTTTCCCATCACTTTATCCAGCCATGGTACGAACTTCTGGATATTTGTGTAAACACCGGGTAGATGTTCACGCCCGCAACCGATACCCCATGACACAAGGCCAATTAGTGTTTTTCGACCGTCCAATGTTAGCGTCAATGGTCCGCCAGAGTCACCTTGACACGAGTCTCGGCCACCCTATGAACAAAAAATAATATTTAGATTCTTTAGGCTGATGTTATTGCAAGCATAAGTACTAACCTCTTTATAACCAGCACAAAGGAATACGTCATGAATTGTCTCACGACGTCCGGCCGCTCGGAACCAACGTTGACACCGATCATTCGATATTACCTCAACGTCTACTTCCTGAAAATTTTAATAATTTAAAATTTTGTTTTTTTTTTATAAAAACATAAATTTTTTTATTCGTTTTATTAAATATACCTGCAACACCGAAGGCACGGTACTCTGACCATGCCTTGTCCGTCCCCAACCGGCAACCGTTGCCATTTTTCCAATTAATTTCGTCGCTGCTGGTGGCAAACAAACTGGTAAAATGTGCTGTTTAAACGTAACAGTACGATCCAGTTTTACTAAAGCCACATCATTTTTGAAATCTGTCGGTGAATAGTTCGGATGCACCTCTTTTCGTTCAATGCCGTACTCTTCGTGATTCAGTCGTTCCTCCTGATCACGTACATCCCATTCACCGAGACGAACCTTGAGATTAGAATTCGGTGAAGTGGCCACACAATGAGCGGCCGTGACGACCCAACGATTCGATACAAGTGCACCACCGCAGCTTAGCTTACGTGATAGAAATCCGGATTTAATAAGAGCTGCCTGCCAGGGATGTGTGGCAAATGACGAAGAGTGTCCTCCAACGATTCGATTCGACCGTGTGTACAGTTCACCACAGCCTATAGAACACAGAAAATCACAGAATTAATAATATAATATACATATAGTATTATATTTAAATGAACGTGAAATATATAAAATTTAATTCTAAAATCTACAGTGGGTTGGGTGTAAAAGAGTCAAGGAATAATGCTATATCAAATATGTGCAAATAAGGTGCTAGTTGTAGGCAAATCATGTACCCTGATAGGGTCTGTAGGACTCATCATCTTCGGTTTGCTGCTGATGGTCTGGTTTGTTTTGTGTGTACGAACTGTCACCATAGTAACTGTTACTGTCCGCACTATGTGCTGCCTCGGCAGCAGGTCGATGGTCGTAGACGTTCTCGTCAAGCAGTCCGAAATGATGATCAGGTCGTACGGGCTGATGAAATGCCGGACTAGAGATATGATTGGTCTCGTGATCCCACTGCTGTGGACGTGTCGGTGGATATGCGTTCGTTGGATATACATAGGATGGCGTATGCTGATAGGAAGGGCGTGGACGATTGCTGCCGGTTGTCGACCCGGTTTCCGGATAAAATCCGTACAGGTGGATAATATCACCTAGAATGAACTGGTTAGTGTGGACTTGGAAATGACTCATATAATAAGTATCTTGATTCTCACACATATCTACATTTAAATAATATTAGTATAAGTCTAAATGCACACACAGTTATATCACACGTGTCATCACTAACGATGCGACTCTCACACCATACAGTAATTCTATTGTCTTTAGAAATGTTTACGTTTTTTTTCGTATTGTAATTTCACTTTTCTGTGCGCATGCTTGCGTCCGATTAGTTAAGTCAGCGGTGAGGAGGACTATCAAGTGTGCGCGCATCGCATTTCGGTTTCATTATGATGGTGCTGCAAAGAAGCTAAACGTACTGTTTCGTAAGC
This sequence comes from Bolitophila hybrida, assembly GCA_027564075.1. Classification (NCBI taxonomy): domain Eukaryota; kingdom Metazoa; phylum Arthropoda; class Insecta; order Diptera; family Mycetophilidae; genus Bolitophila; species Bolitophila hybrida. The sequence continues at coordinate 18,834 of JANSTU010028411.1, forward strand.
GACGCACGCGTGCTTACTCACCGACATAAGTAGTCCGTGACACAATAGATTTGGAAATATGATTTTATGTATATGAATAACGGAGATTCTATAGTGCAGTGTACGAGTACGTATACAGCCCGGCGATACACAGTAAGCCAAAAAGACGCACCTAAAAGAGTTTGCAATGCAATCAAGAAAAAATAAAACATAAATGCAATTGCGTGCAAGCAATATCTAAATTTGACAGAGTTTTTATTTATGAAATAAACATACACCTTTTCTGAATTAATTTCAGTGTTTATTACTATTTGAGTGTGTGTACCTATTGTCTGCAGTTTGTGGGTGAAAGTTTATGGGTTTCTTTCTTTTATACATTATGTTATTGTTGTTTTTTTCAATATCATAAAACTGAACGTACAATAACGTAAACATCACCGACTGTGCGAGTGTTTGTAAATATACTTACTTGCATTGTGAACAGCACCAAGAGATGGATTTGAATCTTGGTGAGTTTCGCGATCGACACAGCATGACCAGATCATACCACCGGAGCACATGTCCAGCGGTTTTCCACCACCCAGCACGCACGAGATACTAAGGCCACAGTCGTAGCGGCGACCCTTGAACTTGCACGTTTGTGGAATCACTAAAAAAAAAGATCAATTTAATTTTAATTGGTAATATTTATGTTGGTATAGTAGATTAGAATTAATCAATGTCTAAATTTAAAGTTTTCGATCTTGAAGTATATTTTTTAATAGTGATATTTAAAGTTAAAGTTAAAGTTCTTCACAAATCAGCAAAACACTCTATGGAGATATTACTCATTAGATGTTATTTAACCATTAATATAAGTATATGGGAAAAGTGGGAAAACATTAATTTGGAACTTATTTCCGATCAGAAAATACCGTTAGCTCTTCGCAAAATAATGTCAAATTTGTGTGTTTGAATTTTTTGAGAATTGGAGAACATCGTACTAAATTTAGAAAATAAAAAGCTCATAAAATTCGACTCTAAAAACTATATACAAATAAAGAGACAATTGACAATTAATGTTTCAATGTTTCAATGTAAAAACATCCTAAAATTTATTTTCTGACAGTTTCAAAAGTAGAATTTTATAGATTTTCGAATTTTCCAGGTATTATTATTAAAAAGTTTTTTTGAGCTAACAATAATTTTCTGTCAGGAACTGAATTCATAATTAAAGTGCCCTGTTTCCACTTTCCAAACGAACCTAAGAAGGCCGCAATAGAAATAATATTTTTGATTCGACATCAAGATTAGTGAAATTATTTTTAATCTCACGTATTTCCAAAGTGTAAATTATTCAATAATTAAAGTGCTTTTTCCACTTTCCAACGAACCTAAGTAGGCCGAAATAGAATGAATATTTTTGATTCCACATCTCCACAGCACGCTACTGATAAAAAAAGCTCGTCTAAAGGTTCCTAGTTTGTTGCATCATTGTTGAGAACAATGTCTGTAGAAAGTAGGCATGCTCCATCTTATAGTGTCCAATAAGAGTAAAATCCCCGACGACACTACTTTTCTGCAAGGGAGAGCAGCGAAAAAGTCCAAAAAAGACCACTCGCTCTCGCCGCTTTACTGAAGTTTTTGCTAGCGAGTACAGAGTTACCATCGCAAATATGGATGGTAGAACAGTTAAAGAGAATCAAGAAGCTAACTAACGGTACTCTTACAATTATTGTACTGAGCAGAATGTAGAAGACGAGAGGGTACAATTAAGATTGGAAAGAATGATCACTGGAGTTTTTGCTATACAATGGATAGTAAACAGAAAGGAGAAAACCCAGAATGGGTTTTGCTGCTATAATGGGACCCATACATGGATCAAATCGAAAATCCTGCCGACTTGGTATTGAGAGGCTGTTCGACAGAACGTCTTAAATCTGATCAGCTATGGTGGGAAGAACCTGTTTGGCTTCAACAAAAAATGGAATTTTGTCATGTACAGAAATATTGGCGGAAAATGCTGAAACTAAGGTACATTTGATTTTGAATTACACAAATTGAAATAGTCTCGTTCCTTTTATTGCCAAATTGAATGGCATGCAGCTTTTGCCATTTATATTACAGAAAGAACCGAAACACTCACAAGTTATCAAGATATATACCTTTTGTATTTCGATACCTGAGCGATTCACGATCAAGTGCTAAGTTATATAAACTATCAAACATTTGCACTTACAAACATAATACAAAAGTATACCAGCTCTAATACCAGTATACCAGCTCTAAGTCCGAGAATAAGCTTTGAAATACTGTATCCGAATAATGCAAAATATGTTTTTTCGACTGAAGAGAAGGCACAGAAAAAATAAAAGTTGGTGTCATCACAGCTAGTATAGCTGAATCCATTTATTGATGGCCCATGGCCTTATCAGAGTTGGTGTTAGACTTCAAAAATCCAATTTGCCCAAAAAGACAAAACATGCTTACATTCTTCCACCAGATACAGAATTGTCTAGATTGATTATCGCAGATGCGCACGGCATGAAACATCGTTTAAATCATCTGACATATAAATCAATGTGTTATATGCATTCGTTTTCGAAGAGAAGCCGTCAAACAGCAAATGGGCTAGTTGCCATCAGCACGGACCACCAACCAATCCCATCTTTTCCGTTTACCAGATTTTGCAGGTCCATTCGAAATAAGCAAAATAACCTATATAAAATCTTGTTAAAAAGAATTATAAGTCGCCGAACACGATTAAATGTTGGGTTGTTGTTTTTGTGTGTTTTGCGTTTTGCTACTCATGCAGTACATTTGGACATTTCTCATGGTTTGTCAATTGAAGCAGATTCGCAAGAGAGGACAATGAGGACAGTTTCAATGGGTCGATAACTCTGTGGTTTTCGTCGCTTTCATCCTCGCTTCCATCAGATATTGCAAACACCCAATGGACAAAGCTTCGGATGTTAGCCTTCAAAATGTTTGACTTTTTCATCGACATGCTACTGGAAATAAGAAAGAGTCACAGGTAAAATTTTGCGAGGACATTGCAATAAACCTATGCTTTAGTATGGATAAATACATCAAAATCCATTTATATTCGCAGCTATTATCTATAAGTGAAACGTCAGTTTGCGTTTTCTAAATGACAGAAGTCTAAATACTTAATTTAGCTTACCCTTTGACCTTTCGAAAGGAAATAACATGAAGCACGAAAAACTTTATATTTTGAGAGGTGTGATCATGTCCGTCTTTCTTGAGTTGAAATAAAGTAGACTACTTACGTTTTTGAGGTTTGGCCATTAATAAGCTTTGTTTTCTGATCGAATCGGCTATAAAATTATCTCATCTGAACAAATTGTATCCTTATATTGGGCAAAATTGCAAACAACAAAATGTTAAACTTTGATCATTTTTTAGTACATCGTTTTTGGGCTAAAACCCTTATCACACTTTAAGGGGGTTTTAGGTTTGTATGAAACTTTTTTATTTGAAGTCATAATAAAAAAGGTAAAATTAAATAAAGTTTTTTTGTAAATAAGTACTTACTTATTACATTTTACCCTATCTCCCCAAAAAGAAGTTATAAAAATGGTCAAAAGGACGTGGTCAAAAAAATCGTACTCTATAAACAAAAAAAAAACAAATGTCCTGTCTTAGCAAAAAATTGGGGCGGCATGCAATAAAACCCTTTGAATTAGATACAAACGAATTTACAAAATGAGACATATATTTTTACGAATTATACTCCACGGATTATAATTTTTGGGATACATACAAAATAAGTCGGTCTTTCACCCCGCGGACATTCGTATCAATTTTTGTAATTTCATGCAATGGACATTCATCCTGTGGAAATTCATTTAAAAAAAAATACTTTCATACAATGGTTCTACATCCCGCGGACCTTACCCCGCGGTATTCAATTTTGTTAATATTGAACATATAAAACATAACAGACAAAACAGAAAATTAAGAACTGCGACCGCGGGATCAAAAACTAAAAAAATGTAATGTAAAAGTCTGCGGGATTAGCGTCCATTGTGCAAAATACAAACCAAATGTAAAAAAATCTACGGGGCGAGATCAAAAGCTTTTGCCAATATCCGCGGGATCAAAAACTAAAAATTTCGGCTGGATGAAAGTCCATTGTGAATTTAACAACAAATATATATTAAATGGTCGAGTTAGACAAGAATGTGAGTAGTTACATGTATTTGTTTGTCCCAGTTTTTGGCCAATACAACTTATCAAGAAATGGAATAAAATAATTCTTCAATAAAAAGTTGCAAAACAAACAACAATTAAACACATTATTGTTCAGTTTAAAAATATAATAATTGAAAAAAATGTCAATGTAAATTATAAAAGTTATTTTTTTAAATTGATACACACAAAAAACATACTTCTGCCCAACATATCCATAATCGAGTTCGACGATCCATAGCCAGAACTGCCTGGCTGTCGTTTGCTTAACGCATCTAATAGCAGCAATTCCTGTTCTTGCTGGCTCGATGGTTCTGCGAGCACTGCACTCAACTTAAGACACACATTCAGGCACAGCACAACAATCACAGTCCTAATCTTTGCAGCAGTTCTATTATTTTCATGGGTACGCTGAATACAGCGTATATTTTTCAGCATTTTCACAAAATCGCAACTTGTTCTTTTCTTCATACATACACAATATTATGTGTATATAGTATATTTAATTTATATGCTTGAATTATCCATTAATTTGCATATTACTTTTCGCGTACGCAACTCAGGCTTTTGATGCACGTTGCCTTTAGCAATAAATCGACTTTCGAAACTGCTATCGAAGATCGAACTCATTCACTATAATATAAAGCGTAATCCTGTGGCACCGATCATTAATTCAAAAATGCACTACGAACCATACTCGCGACCAAGACCAAGACTTTACTGTAACAGCCTTAGAATGTAACCCGATCCGTGGTGTTCAAGCGCTCTAAACCAACTAAAGCCTAAAACTGAAGTTTTTTGTCAAAAGAGAGAGAAAATTGTGTACTGTTGCTAAAGTGAAATTTCTTATACGTTTGTATCACAATTACACCACATGCACATTCTTTTTTTATTGTGTGTGTCTTTTATGTATATATACATATATGCTGTTATATATGTATAAATATATGCATATATAAACATGATTTTATATCGCGCAAATGTATTTATATGCACTGGAGCAGAGTTGATGGGTATACATTTATAATACTATGACTTTTTAATCTGTGAGCGTTGAGCGTATATACACTGTGTGTGTAAGGTGCTTGATACGATGAAGAGGTCTCAAATTGTTTTATTTGTACAACGCACAATTAATTGCACTGGGTAATTCAAAAGAACGCGATAGGGAGCGTGGTATATATGCGATTGAATGTAGGGCAATTGGCACGTGCGTAATATCGTATATTTCTAGTGAGTTATAAGAGTTGTATATACCTACTTAACAGACAAAGGATGGGCAATAAGAAGTATAGGCAAATTGTGTGTACATGTGGATTTTAAGAAAATAGTATCAACGAAATATATCAGTCAGATCATCTTGATCCCTAAAGTCGACACCATTAGAATAATAATCCTGAAAAAAATATATCGAAATGAAGAATTCACTTTTTGGCATAATATAGCCTAATTACTTACTCCCTATTCAAAAAGGTATTGGTAATAGGGGACTTAGGGTTTTACTTTTAAAACCTCCAAACCAGAACTCAAAACCGTTATGTTCGTAATAATAATGTATTAATTTTATATCCCAAAGTTCATCAACTGTATAAAAATTGTTTTATGCGCCTATTTCCTACAAAAGATGTATTTTTTTCCAATCACTTCTAAACCCTCCCCACATAACTATAAAACTACTTTCTCCCACTTTTAATAATATGTTTGTGTGTTCACCGTTATTATTTTAACTTTATAAAATGTATACAAATCTAGTTATGCAAATTCTATTAATGAATAACCACCTAGAAACATCGAGAAAATCGTGTTTTTTCTAAAAACCACTTAAATGCAAATGACTGCCTTTTTCACAAAAATCTATATTTTAAAAATCTATGATAAAGACTGGATTACTGTGTAATATTTAATAAACTCTTATTCTGCAGGAGTACATACCGCGTTGTATATTTTTTAACAGCATTTTACGGATGAGGGGATTACTCGGCCAATAAAAAACCCAAAGGGGAAGCAGGAATTCCTTACCCCATTCTTTTTAACGAGTTTTTATTCGCTTACACACGTCTAGTGAGTTACCGGTGGATTATACTTTACTCGATGCTCCAAGTGTCACTGTCATAACGTTCCTGATCTTGTTGGCATCAAAGGCTCACGTTTGGTTGGACCAACGAGGAATTCTGACAGCGAAAAACACGGACAGCTTCACCGATACCGAGGACATTGTCTTTTACCAAGCTTTACAGGAAGAGAAGGAGAAACGGAAGAAGGGAGGGAAGGAAGAAGGGAGAGATGAGGAAGAGAAGGATGAAAAGCGGGAGAAAGATTTTACACTGCGGTCGCCGCCACCAATTTTCGTTTGCTTGTGTTTTATGCGCCAGTCTTACAGTAAATGTTTCTTAAGTTTACTTCTGTTTTATTGCACCAGTCTGATTTTTGTTATAGTTATACGAAAGTCCGATGTTGGATAATACAGTGTCGGATTGAGTTTTAGTTACTCCTATAAGTTTCCTTAAAAAAGTAAATCATATTATATTTCGAACGTTCAACTGCAACACCCACTGTTTGCAGGAAAAGTCGGTCTTATGGCATTTAACACTTCTTTAGAAGGCTCAGCCTTAAGATATAAGCATAACAGTTTTATGTCAAAATAAATCTGTTTTAGATATTTCTTCGTGAAAAATTGATGGTAAATTTAAAATTTGATGATAATGTCAAAGTACAATTGATGACTATTGCTCAAAAAAAAACAAATTGTGGCTTTTTCTGGTTATCCTATCATGTCATCAAGATAGATTGAATGTAATTACTCAAGTGTGTGTCGGTTTTTAAAAAAAATAATTGTACTGGTGTACTAGAACCCAAGAGGTGACCGGTCCGAAAAAGCGAAGCGTGAGGATTCAAAAATAAAAAATCACTTCAAAACTGCTGTTGATATTCGGGCAGAGTTCAACGCAGATACTTGCGAAGATTTTGTAGTCCATACTATTCGTAATCGACTAAAACAAATGAAGCAAAACCGTTTAGAATGGGCTCGGAATCATACTGAGTCTACAGCAGTGGCAAACAGTTATTTTCTACGATGAGAGTAAATTTAATCTATTTGGATAAGATGGAATACACTACGTCAAGCGCAAAGTCGCTAAACGTTTGTACAATCAGTGCCTTAAAAATGCAGTAGGCCATCCGATCGGTCAAATGATTTGGGATTTGTTTCGTATCATAGACTTGGAGAAAAGACATTTATTAATTGAACTCTGAATGCAAAAACAAATTGTTGCCTTCCATATTTTGATGTCATCGAACAAAAACTGTATTGTATTTTTTTATTCATATCCAATATTATATGTTAAACAATAATAAAAATATTTTATTTTTTTTGTGAAAAAACGAATAATTTTATTTGTCAAAAAACCGAAAATAGTTTTTAAGGTGAAAAATTCAAATAATAATTTACCGATAATAAATCAAAATACTTTTTTAACAACATCAGTACAAAATCAAAAAAAAAAAAAAAGTGTGTGAGTTGCAGAAGTCACAGGGGGATGTGTAAACATCATATATATAGATGTTTATTTATATATT
>JANSTU010028412.1:0-12380 GCA_027564075.1 Bolitophila hybrida
GCAGATTCGCATGTGTCATAACATTGTGCAGGAATTTATGCGATAAGCGATTTGAAAACATATTTTTTGCGACACCGCCTCTCTCAGGGTTTTTGCATCAATATTATAGACCGACCAAGATTCTTAGAAACTATATTCACTTGGCGAACACTTGAAACGAGAAATTAAACCGCTTTGTAAATTATATCAATGTGTACTATAAGCGCCTTAGTTCCAGAGCTACTTAAAAACGTAAACTTTTCCTCACAAGGAGTTTTCCATTTTCTCGTATATTATTCAATTTCCTGGTCGCACTTAATTAGCACTCAATTAACATTAGTGCGACGACCCGTTTTGTGGTCCCCTTCCTTATCCCTAAAACAGCAGCAGGACTTTCTCTTCACTATCATGGCGCACGCAATTGCTGGGATTACGTACACAGAATATCCTTAAAAGGGTCGTCCGCATACAGAGCTACACACACACAAACACATTCATACAAATACTTACATGAGTTCGTATATAGAACTTCAGCAATTGCCTTTGAGGTTAATGCCGCATCCGAAGTACTCTAATAATCTTAAGTGTCTCATTTATTTTAATTGGAATATTCTTGTTAATGATTTCAGTTCTATATATGTATGTGTGCGTGAGCGTATGGGTGGGTGTGATACAGTTAATTGGAAAGCCGGAATGGCGGACGCGGTACGTGCGGGTCAGCATCCAAAGCCGCTGAGAAGATTATTAACTAATTTGCGCCTTTTGAGCGGATACATTTTAATTATGAGCATAATCCTTTTTTTGATTACTTTTTAAGAGAGCAGTTGCAAGGCTCATCAGATTATTTGGGTAATGTGATAAATTATGTATCTCTTCTAAGTATTTCTCTGTAAAATAGTAATTGAATTAATAGAAACAGACAGAATAAATTTAGAAGATGGTTTTGTTTTTAGTTTGCAATACAAAAATAAAACAAAACACTCAATTTAACCAACTAAATACTACTAAAACAGGCTAAGACATTATCATTATTAGATTTAAAAAATGTGGAAAATGAGTTTATCTATCCATCATTTATTTTTCATGAAAAATTGCTGTTTGGAGAAGCAAGATTTACATTCACATATAAAGTGTTATTCTGTCTACTGTCCCTTTTCACAGGTTCGGCAGATCATCGTCTTCTTGACTCAAATTTTATGGTTATGCTTTGTTGAGACAATCACCTGTAAATATGGATGTTGGTCAGCGATTCTAATATTATGTCGTCTACCGTATATATCTTGCTACATGATGTAAAACTAGTAGGATATTTTTATCCTTCACCAAGTGACGATCAAATTTTCGAGATATGACATAAATGGCAGACGTCAGAAACAATATCAAACATCTAGAGAAAGAACTGACGACTCCGATTTAATGGTATAATCTAATTATAATGGCATATACGTACATTGCTATCTGCAACGCTGGCGGGCAATGATTTGAACATCAGAGATGTCCTAACTAGGAATTAGGAAGCACTTAAATATTTAAGAGATTTTTTAAAAAAAGCTTATTTATTTAATATTTAATATACCTAAACCTAGTACTTAAAGCTAAAAAAACATTTCATTATGTTTTTTTTTTCTTTTATATGCTATTGGCACGAAGACGTGCACTCAAGACATTCCGATATTTTACATTTAATTTAGTCACATTTCTGTGTATCTGTGTGTATATATCAATGTATGTGAATGTTTGGGAAACATGAGAGACATAAAAAGGACAAAGCTACATCCCTCATCACACTATCAGGCGGTCGAGAGCGCGTCTGGTAGACGCCACCACTGAAACGAAGCGTTTGTCTGTCGCTCTTCGTACTATGTGGTAAATAATAGGGACACCATTTCCATCTTGAATATAGTTCTCCTTAACCAAAAATAGGAAGGCTTCGGGGGGATAAAGCCATTGAAAAGTTTTACTCTGAAATACATATCCAATTTTTACAATAGAACAGTCTTCTGACTGTCATAAATTCTTTTCAGGCATTTAACAGTCATGTCATGTCCGTATAGTAAAGAAAGTGGTCTATATGAATACCTAAATATCGTACAGTTAATTTATTATCAATGCGTATCTGACGACCCACGTCCGCGTATATACAAAAGTCCCGCCAGTGATCCCTGACATCTCTGTTTGCGAACCTAAGCGGGGTTCGCAACAGAATTATCTCACATTTGGAATGATTTATTCGTAGTCTCCACTTCCGTAGGTAATCCGACACCGCATCGAACGTGGTTTGCACTTGTTGTTGTATGGAACTGATATTTCTGCCGTGTGCATATATGATTATATCGTCGGCGTATGCAATATGCTGACATAGATTACGTTTAAATGGTGCGAATTATGGTAGGTCGCTTATAAAAAATGTTAAAAAGATATGGTGCATTGACTGAATCTTGTTGTAGACCTTCTGCAAGTTTAAAAATACGAGTTGTGGAACAGTCGCCATTGGCAACAACGAAACATATTTCGTATATAATATCGCTGATTATTTTGCCAACATTTACGGGAAAGTTAAATTTAATGAGTTTGTATTTTAGACCATCCTGTCGGACAGAATCAAAAGATTTCTCTAGATCAATGATACATGCACCGATGCATTCTTTCGCGTTCAGTGACCAACATGGAAACCAAAACTGACAGTCCGATATGATTACATATGCGTTGCAATGAATCTGAATCATCTAGTTGATAAGTATTTTAAATACCTTGCCAATCGTCGGAAGCAGACTTATTGGACGAAGCGAATCATACCTGCAAAGGTCTTTATCTTTTTTTGGAATCGGAATGACGTTGGCCATTTTCCACATACGGGAGCAATAAGAGCTGTTAAGGCAATTGTTAAAGATCACGCAGTATCTCTGTATCAAAGGATCTGTTTTAAAACTATGTTAGGAATGCCGTCGTACCCAGAAGATCTTTTTCTTTTAAGTTTTTTAAGAATGTTTTTTAAATTATCGAGTGCTGTGAAATAGTTGCGTGTGTCCTCGGAGGATAAACAGTCTACTTTATTATCAATATTTTCTTTCTTATAATATCCCATCGTTCTCATAGACTAAAAGATCACGTAAACCGTCTTTGTCCTTTTTTCCAAAAATGCGATTAATGTCACTAAATATTTTTCGCGAATTTTGTGCGTAATTCCACTAATTGTATCTGCCCAAAATTTGTTTGATTAGTATATTTACATTTTTAAGCAGTGTTTTTTTTCGCGAACATGCGAATTCTAGTAGAATTATTAGGATTTGACTCTTTTCAGTGCTTTCAAAGTAGGAGTGGCATAACATTCAAATGGATTTGAAGTTTTGTGTTTCGGAATTACGTCTCCTATAGATTTTGATATGGTTTCATTAAGACTATCTATTTCCCTATCAATCTCGACATTAGATAATTTGCTACTGTTTATGATTTCCATTTCACGACACTATCTTGTGAGATGTGCCTGAAAGCGTTTACAGTTCGTTTTGTGGTAGAGAGATAGTCTCGTCTTTTTTGGCTTACGAGAATCCAAAAAAAAGCACTGTGACTCGCTCATTTTATGGCTTCGATAAAAGACTAAACAATCTGTCTATTTTCATGGTCTGTTGGGTCATCAGTTGTTCGAACATAGCCATTTCCATGGTTACTACGCCGGCTGTCCTTGTGTCACAGATGGTTTCCCTAAATTACCTGCTTGTGATTTTGTCTTTTGGAAAAAATACGCAAATGTTTACGAATTATTATTTACGTTATTTACGAATTTTATTGGATTCCGTTGTCTGTCTTGTGCTTGTTCTTTTTTGACTTTATTTTTTTTTTAAAGTTCAATATATTTTGGACATACTCGGTATGATGCCGGGTGTAACCACTGATTTTGCAATGTACAGTGCTTCTTTGGGCGACTCTCCTGATTTAAGTTTACACCTACCAGGATCGTGCTCCTCGCTACACTTAACGCAGCGGTATTCCATATTGCAGTTTCCTGCCGTATGCCCATACCCCTGGCACCGATAACACTGAGTAGGTCCGGTCCTACACACTCGTTCCCACATGACCGCACGATAAAGCACGTATCTTATCGCTAACATGCTCTTCACTGCTCTCTCAGAGGATTTTGACACAAGGAATAAGGAATTCGTGTTTTTTATGTTAAATGTGTTAAATGTGTTCACTTCACTTTTACTATTTTTAAGTGTTCATTCTCGTGTTTTCCTAGGTCTTCATGAATTTGTTCAGTGTTATCAGCGTGTTCCAAACCCTTCAATAGAAAAGCTTGTGTTTTTGTGCATTTCGGTTTATATGTATATAGTGGCACCGCACCTTTTTTAACATCGTAGTTACATTGTTAAAGTCTTGAATGTTCTTTGTAATAATTGCGTGTTTTGTGTTTGTAATTTTTTTTAATGTGATAGTCTTTTAGTTTGCATATTTTATGTAATATGACAATAATATCGCAAATGTCTTGTCCGAAAATATTTATTGTACTCTGACCTTCGGTTTGAAGCATTACCACGTGTTGCAGCTTCTGTAGTTTGTTGTTGCTGTGGCGTATTGTGTGTTGTTTTATTAATTTGTGTTGTGTTTGTGTTTTCGCGCTTTTCTCCGTGTTGCGACGATGCAAAGATTCGATGAATTCATTATCAATGTCTTCTAATAGACCAAAGCTATTGTTCGTATGTACGGCACATTTGGTAGCTGGATATTGTTTATATCTGCGTTTATGATCATTTTTTGTCTGTGTTTGTATTATACTTGGCGTCAGCGCTGCGTTGTTCGCGGCGTGCCCCATATGACATATTATTTTTAGTACAAAACAATATATACATTCACTTTATATACGTATAAACAAATGACGGCAATGTTTTGCCTAACTATTATGTATGTGTGAGTGTGGGAATTCGCAATAATAATATCGATGCGTTGCGTCCGGAGTCGGCCGAATGCAAAATCGAACAAGAATATTTAAGAGCTAATAAAGGACATGTGTGCTTAATATCAACCAAATCGGTTAAGTATATCTTGCGTTGAACGTTCAAATAGTTTAAACTAGCTCCATTTGTGTGTAGTTGAGTTAATTTTAACTGACAAAACTATCGTCACAAAGAACTGGGTAAAAGCCCTTCGAAAAAAGGCATTGCCCCACCCGAGCGTTTGTTGTTGCGGCGATTGGTCATGTTTTGTGTTTGATTTGCTGATTTGCATGATGATTTATTCTTTTTCAATCAATTTGCTCATTAAAATTTTATTTCCTAGTTCAATTTTTATCTTTGAGACATAATTTTCTTATGTGTCTTTGCTCCTCCTCAATTGGCGAGGAGAAAACCAGGCACCGAAGATATCCTTTCATTTAGCATTGGCGGCGTCAGACCAATAAGCTTTATGTCAACACTTTCAAAGGCTTTTGAAATTTACATGAATATCTATAGAATATCTTAAATTCAGTCTGGCTTCAGAAGTAATCACGGTACTTCAACGACCCTTTTTAAAGTAACTGATATCTTTCTTTATTATCACAATTGGTTTTGCTTGACTTTTCATGTTTTCATGTTTTCTTACGATCTCTCTGCAATAAATTATCCTGTATGTTTGGATTCAGTTTTTCAGCTGTAAATCTAATAATAAGCTTCCTTTGGAAAACTAGCTCAAAGTGTTGATATTAGTGGTACACTATCCTCTCGCGTGTTCCGCAGGGTTTAGTACTTGCTCCACTCCTTTTTCCGTCACCACCATCTTATCTTGTATGCCGATGACGCCCAAATATATTACTCGTGTGACAGTAGTAGTGCTTCATTCCGAAATTGATACTATCTACACTGATCTAATAGCAGTTTCCCAACTTAATTGTTCCAAATCCAAATGTGTATGGTTTTCCTCATTTCGTCGCTCTATTTTCCCTAATTTCGTTCATCCTATTTGTCCTCTTGAGTGGTTGAATAGTGTGAAAAAATCTTTTCTCATGATGAATAATAAACTGAACTGGAAAGCAAAAGGCATCACATTTTCTCTCTGATCATTTTATACTACTGGGAGTAAGACCCCTATCGCCCTTTTAAGGGGGTTTAAGTTCGTATGAAACATTTTTATTTGAAGTAAAAGTATATAAAATCAAATAAATGATTCTTTACAAAATTATGTGCATCATTACAAGGGTAAAAACCCTTATCTCCCCAAAAAGGAGTTATAAAAATGGTTAACAAATTTTAGTACTCTAAAAATACAAAATGTTCAAATTTCCTCTCTGATCAATTTGTAGTACTATGTTTTTGGGGCTTAAACCCCTAAAACACTTTAAGGGAAACTTTATAACTCCTTTTTGAAAAGATAATTCATTTAATTTTACTTTATTATGACTACAGTAAAAAGGGGCGTTCTAGTGAGTAATAGAGGTTTAAGCCTCAAAAACGTAGTACTACATAATGATCAGGGACAAAGTGCAATTTTGCCATATATTTTATTCTCCTAGTATATATCTTTAAATATTAATGTGTCCGTTGTTTGTTATCAGTGATTTCCTAGAAATATTACTTATTTTGCACATTTAATTCAAACTGGGAATTTCATTCTCTTTCGGTTGATGCAATTGTTTCCAAGAATTGAGTGTTGTGGTAGAAACGCATTTGCATATTTTCATATCACCTTTGTTGAAATTGGCAACTATTTGTCGATGTATTTCGATGATATCCACCAGAATAATTATAATTGAAATTAGATCTACTTATTATTGGTCCAAGTAGTAATATTGATAATAATTTGTGTATTATTTAGGCATTATTTTATTTCAAGTCTAATAAAAAATAATATTGTGCAATAAAAATGGAAATATTACATGCAGCAGCATTTGAATAAATTTAATAGGTATTATGCCGGTTTTTGGATATCTAAATCTAAAGGAATCTGTAGAAACAGATGAGTCAGAAATTATTACAGTTTTTACCAGAGAATGTCGGTATTGTATTTGTTTTAAAATTAAACCAAGATTCTAAAGATTGCGCGAAAAAGTTTTAGACCATAGAATTGAACCATGTAGTGGTATTATTTGCACGGTAAATCTGTTGTTTAATAAAATAAGGCCATTTTTCTCAAATTCAATTTTTTTCAAACCAAAATTTCTTATTCTAGCTCCAAACTTTATTTCTTTTTATTTTTATTCTTTACGTAATGTACTCTAACTTTTTTCTAAGCTTGCGTATACTAAACTTGGATGTTCGTGTTCGAGAACCCACATATTAGCTCATTGATACTTGTGTCGTTCATATATACTTACCTTTCATTCTATTTTCAAAATTGAATTTGTTCTGCACACACACACACATACAGACAGACACAGCCGTGCATCTACCTCCGCGTAAACCTTTCGCTGGTGTATCCTCTAGCAGACCGCGCATCGTGTACCGGCCAAACTATTCCGGCGGCATCGAAAATATCATCGACATACCGGAGCGAGCACAAGCGCACGTGTGAAAAGTTCGGTTGTAATTTATCGCCAAAGGCGTTACGTTCAATTCCGTTTCCGGTACTGGCGAATGCAACTGTAAACAAAGCTCCATCATCGCGCAAAAATGTTGTACTCTATATTCATGTATTTGCAGATCTATGCAGGCGAGACATGCAGAGACTCCACACACACAGACACATACAGAAATACCTTAGTCGAGTTAAACTTTAACTCAATAAATTTCCCTCTTTTGTGACTTGTTTTCCTGAGGCAGGAGCGGCAGAAATGCGCGCACCTTGCATCCATACATAACCGAATATACCTTGCAGAGTTTGCGTGAATGTGTGGTGTTGCCGTATAGCTATAAAAGTTGGAGTTTTTTTTATAGTGTATGGGAGGGAGTGTGTATGTGTCTAGTTTCCGTGTTATTCGATTTCTTCGCCTAGTAACCCCTCGATTCGAATTTAATCAACTATTCAGTGTTGTTCTTTTTTGTAAATGCTCGCACTCGAACTTGCATTTGCATTTGCATTTCGTGTACGGAATTGCACTTTGTATATGGTAATGTACGTGTGTGTGTGTGTGTGTATTTCTGTGTATTTATGTTCGTCACCCTATACTTGTGTTACGCTTGTAGAGCATTATATATTGTCAAGTGCGTAAACGAAGCTTTAAGCTCAATTCAGTGTTCCATTTTCAATTTTGAAATATATAGGCTCGCATAGCAAAGCCAAATTCATTACAACCGAATGTTTCGTTGGTCTGGATTAACTTGCACATATACACACATAAACACTAACACCGACACATATTTTGGCTCTATAAACTAGCTGCTGTGCCTAGATGTTCAGCCTACGCTGACAATAAGCTCGTTAAATCGATACTGAGTTTAATTAAAAACGGATTTGTTGAGTTTTGTTTTTGAACATCCAAACAGACACACCGAATTACTCTTGCACGCATACACTCACACATACTCACAAACGCAGAATTAAAAAAATACTTTTCATCAATTTAAAAAATATATAAAATACAGACTCTCATGAGTGTTGGCGTACGTAAAACACTGTACATTCCCAAAAAGTAAAAAAAAAATCAAAATTCATCAGACAAAAAATACGCAATCCACTATTTGAATGGCTGCAAATTTCCAATCATGCGATTATTGGAAAAACCTACTGCCATGTAGAGACCGCACGAGCCGGGCAGCACGACCATCGCATACGGATTGGGCAGAACAATACAATTTGACCATGTATCTCTACTCGCAATCCATGATTCAGACTTGTATTCATCCGCTGATCAACGTGAATAGAATTAATTAATAGGCTGCGTGTGGATATGTATATTATATATATACTATATATATGTATATATGAATGTGTTACAGTTTGTGTGTGTGCGTGTGCAGCTTTGAGCTTTCCAATAATAAGCTGGCTTCGCGGTGTTCTGTTCGATAACGATAAAAACATAATGCACAACGTTAAATTCGATATACAATCGAACACAATATTGTTTTTTTTGATATTGTGCGAAAATTCCGTAAAATCGATTCTGTTAGGGATTTGTTTGGAAAACCGTATGTTGTTTTGTTTATATTCTACATTTAATACCTTTTTCAATTTGATCATTAAACCATTTAGATAATTCCAATCGAAATTAACATATTTACGAGTTTTTAATAGACTCGTGACTCGGCTTAATTATAGTACATCTCGGTAAAGCCGCTAAGCCTTTTATAAATATAGATTCCGCACAAAAAATATTATTTTGAAAGGGACAGCAACCTCACCAGACCAACCCCATATACTTTCTGTGTCGACCAGATTTAATAATTCACTGCGACGACCGACGTAACAACGCACCCCAATTCCAACAGTCAGACATAATGTAAATCTATACTTTGAAATTCCATCGGCTTATACAAATACTTTTAGTCTAATTTTCTATTTTATATGCGAACAGAAATATTAAAAAAGGTTACAATATACATACATATCCCATGGTTGGCGCCAAAGAACCACCCACACCAATCCCGCAAGCTCCGTATATGGATTGAAATTTAATGCGAATGCTTCGCATTCCGAGCACGCAGCGTTTTTCCTCTAATTTCGTCGTCTAGCAGACGAATATTATTTATACATATTTTGTTTGGGTTATATAATACACAGAATAAAGAAATAGCCCCCCAACCTTTGTGTAATTATTTATTTATGATCCATTTCCGCTTGAATGAGATCCGGAGCTTATTGAGGAGCTTTTTTCGGATGTTAATAATACTTTGCTGCGGTGCAGAGAGATGAAGGTTTGACGTTTCACGTATAATTTGCCATCGAATTGAATGAGCCGTATTATATGTAATTTTTTTGGTTATGCGAATTAAAATATGTTTTTCAATATTATATATAGTATAGGTAAATTTTGTTTTAATGTATATGGAGCAAGAAATATGCGGTGACAATATAGTATTAATTTAAAAAATTATGATACATATTCAAATTAGATATTAATCACAATTATTTTACTCTCCATAATAACCTTCGAATTACCGCATTTTAGTAAAAGTCGTTTTCTACGTTTTTTTCGGGACATTGGGCACCATTGTTTCAAATTTAACTTAACATTACCTGAAATGTTTCAAAATTTCGTATCTGCGGATCTACCCAAGCGATTTTGTGGACATTTTTTCACACGTTAGTACTCAAATAAAGCAACTATTTTGGAAAGCACACCAAATGTTTTGTACTTGCGTTATGAAACAACTACGAGTATTTTCAGTCACAACATCGGGAGGTACTGTAATTTTATTTGTCGTAAATATAAATAAAAAAACAATAACAACATGAATGTAAATAATAATACTAATTATTATTATTATTATTATAATCATGTTAAATTACAGTTATTTTTATTTATTTAACATAAAGAAAAAACTGCTCAAGCTAGTAGAAATACATTTTGATGCGCTGTTCGGGCAATTTGTGGTAACTTTACCAAAAAAAGGCTGTGGAGTGAGATCTCCACCGAATTCAATTTGGACGGGGAGAGAAAAAATGAAGCTGCTGGCAAGAGATGAAGTCAAAAGTAAAAGAGATGCTGGCTAAAATATACAAATGTACATCCGGTATCTCGCATAGAGAAGAGACAGCAATTGATGATTCACCTGCTTTTGTTTCACTTGTCACTGGTCGCCTGGACTGTGAATCAGTGATTATGATCTCTTAAATTTTAAATTTTAGAAATAATATCATCGCTACCTATAAAAGGGCGTAATCTCTCTATAGAATGGTTAGTTTTTATTTAGAAACTGACTTTGTTATATTTAAACCGTATTCGTATTAAACCGTATTAAACCGGAGATGTCTTTAAATAAGCATTCTAGTCTTCTCTTCGAACGATATAATTGCAGCCGCTGACACCATTATGTATAAATAAATTAATATAAACTATAATATAAAAATAAAAATTAACTTATCTTAAACTTATCATAAAATTCTTTAGTAAAATTTAGAGTTTCCAGTGGAACAATCGTTTCAGATCTCCACTAGTATGTGTCATTTTTTCACATTATCCGGTCCAACCAATTTTGGTATACAAAACTGCCTTTCAGTCGGCCAACCCGCTGCTGCTGGGCTAGCATAAACCACAAATTATTGTCGTTATTGCTGAGTGCTAGTTCGCAGGCATGGTATCAGCCACCTTCCAACCAGTCATAGTTCTTCAAGTTCTTCTTGATCACACCACAGGTTTTGACAGAACTTAAGCTGCGCAGTAATAATTATCATAATTCATCGTAATCGAAAAACGAAGCTTTCATGTTTTTACAAATCGGTACCGGACTAGTGGCAGGCATACATTGCTGCTGTTGTTGACGTTGATGCTACTGTTCAAGGTAATTGCTAAAGTCATTATTATTGTCTATAGAAAAAAATATTTAATTATTATTACTGGTGTCCCTTAAAGCTGTCTAAGGTAAATTTTTGGTGAGTTGTAGCAACACAGATTGGAAGCCGAAGCCTCTAGAATTGCTTTTTGAGGTGCTGGATTGTTAGTTTTAAGAGCGTCTTCAATTGGATTGTCGCCTTATGGCGAATTGGTCACTTCGAATATTTGCTAATGAGTTGGTATGGCAGACGGTTGGCATGATTTTTTGACCCAGACCCATTGTGTTGGTAGCACCAAAGGATAAACATCTGGTTGACTAAAAAAACTTCCAGGTTTTGCTAGTTATACAAAAAGTAATGAACTACTACCAATCGTAGAAGTTTCAAAGCCACCAAAACTAGGCAGATTTATTGAAAGAGCTATTGAATAATGATCCAGCAGTTACAGGTTGTCCAAATGTTCGAAATCCAACGGTAGCCGTTGCAGCAGCACTAAATACTAAACAACATAAAAAATCTTATTTTGACTGATGACTGAAAATATTTCATATTCAATTCTTAGTGCGGCTTCGAAACGTGTGCTATTAGTGGATGCCCCGAATCCAAATGATATGCTTGCTGCTGTCGATATCATATATTATAATATAATCCACAAGCCTTTGTTGTTCTTGCTCCTCTAAAAAATGGGGTTTACTGATTAACCGATGTAAGTCCAACAGCTGAGATGTTTCAAAACCACCAAATACAAGTATAGATGTTGCAGCTGGTGTTGTAAACGATTTTCCAAACAATCCTGTGAACGCTGGAATTGTGCAGAGCGCCAGCAGCAGATTGAACTGCACCAAACATGGTACCACCATTCTATTGACAGCGTAGTCCTTGACTCCTTCCAGAGATTTTGCTTCGTACTTCTTCATTGCCGTGATACAATGCTATGGCGGACCTAAAAGTAGCCATCATTAACAGAGACCCGAAAAGTCCTAAGATCAGTACTGCACAGGTGGCGCTACTACACATACGCCTGAGAGAGACAATGGTCGCTCAACGCCAGGCTGATAAAG
>JANSTU010028423.1:0-12379 GCA_027564075.1 Bolitophila hybrida
CATACATAATGGGGTCGATGGACCTTTCAAATATTTTTTTTTTTTCGCAAATATCTCTCCTACATGTATTTTTTTTTCATTTCAAAGCTCAAACGCCCTTAATAGAAAACCCTTTACAACAGCTGCCACTTTAAAACGCATTGTCGTAAATTCGTTTTGCAGATTTTCCAATCGCTTTTTTTAAACGGTACCGAAATATTCTTTAAATTCCGGATTAATAAATATAAATTATCATAATATTTGAAACCTGAAAAAAAATGTTACGATTTTTTTTTTTGTCAAAAATTATATAAATTGTTTTGAAAAAAATATGATTAGCTAATTATATCTACAAACAACAGAGATTTTTATAAATGTTGGACAAAAAAGGCATGAATTATACATAATACATGCGTACACTTTTGGATTGTGTGTGACCTTGAGCAAACAGCTGTAGTCTGATCAATGCAAACAATGTAAAGACGACTCCAAACAAGCGAAAGAAGACATCTCATATCCAACAGTGAACCCGTCCGCTCCGGCCGATGGTCAATTCTTTTAACTTGGGAGCTGTTGGTGGTGGCACAGATATAAACCTCTCAATATCTCTGAGACGCTCGCAAATTAAATTCGCTAAACACAAAATCATGTTTTTCTTTTTTTCAAACAGCCGCTAGATTTAAAATAAAGTCGGAATATGTACAAGTGTATTTGTAAAAATACTAAATATAACAGAAACGATACATTCAAGGTTTAAACTGTTCCATTCAAGCAGCGCATGCGCTCTTTTGGCACATTTCACTTTCCTCTTGCGCGCACACATACATATATTGATTCAAAATATGAAGTGATGACTTTTCCCAATGATATTATAGATTAAATGCGCTAATGTGTGTGTGCACAAGATGTATTCACAGGAAGAAACACACACTTTTATAGCGCACACACACACACGTATATATGTTTTATACAATAAGCTGGGAATAGAAAAATGGAGAGCTTGTACAATTTTGTACATGTGTGCTTGTGTAATGTGGAAAACTCTCATGTCGAATGAGACATATAGAGTGTGTGATAGAGAGAGCACGAGTCGTGCACATGCGCGTAAACAAGTTTATGTGATACACGTGTGGGTGTGTGTGCGTGTAAACGCCATATTGGTTTGGTTTCGCCCTAATACACCAACGAAATCGGGCGCCGCGCGATTAATGTGCACGGAAAAAACGGACGCCTTGCCGTGAGAAAAACTGGGTCATTCATATCAACACCGTAATCTTTGCGCGCACAGTTTTTCGTCACGTTTTCCGCTATCAATTGTGCGTGTGTGCATTCCGTGCGTAAGCTTAATTCGCGATTGCTAATATTACAGGAAAAAAGTAGATTTTGTGTTTTATCTGGCACGGGTGCCCGGCCACACACAGAAAATCCCTGCTATATTGTGGGCTCGCAAAGTGTGCTAACGCGCGCGCGTGTGTTTGTGTGCGCGCGTGTATTTGTTCGTTGTGCACTGGTGTTTTTAATAGAATAGAAAAATATTTATAGTGTTTACCCCAAAAATGTCTATACTAAATAACATCATCAGTATTGTTACCAATACCAACAAAAGTTCAAGTGCAGTTGAATGTTAAAACAAATCGGGAACGCCGTTAAAATTACTTAAAAACACAGAAAAACGAGTGTGGACCACACCGGAAAATTTGGATTAGCTGCAGAAAGTCAATATAAACGAAAAAGGTGATTTTTGGCCCTCACTTTGGAATTCTTCGAGAAATAATGAATTGCGTATCTTCGTGACTTCGATCGTGTTTTTTGGGGAATTTTTAGACGGGTTGCGTTATGTGGGGTCCTCGAACTTTGCGCATACGTATTTTAAGTGTATAAACACACAAAGTTTTCTTTGTTTTCGAATATCCGCAGACGGCATTTGAATGGCAGTTTTTAGCTGAAAACATGAAAATCACCAGACGAAAATATCTCTAAAGATTTCCGCTGTCCATCAATTAAATTCACAGATATAGTTTGTTTTCCTGTGTGTTAGCGTATATATGTGTTTGTGTACATATATGCTGATGTACACGTTTACGTGTGTGTGCGTGTATGTACACAGCAGAGACTTATAAACCCGAGGCACTCGCACACACTCTCGGAAAATCAATAAACCACAAAAGAGCTTACGGACACACGGGTAAGCGCGCCGCCGCGCACGCCAAGCAATGCCGACACAGGAAAATGCACGAGTTTCTGTATGTCTCTGTGTATATATTTGTATGTGTGCATGACAAGAAGAAGAGAAAAAATCAACCATATACTTTTTTGTGCTGTGTAAAACCGTGAAAAATTATTATTTCGGCCGCCGCCATTGCCGCACTCTAGCACTTGCCAAATTGTGTCCAAGTTAATTGCAAGCAATTATCGACGTTTGAAATGTGAAAATCGAATTTTCCACTTAAAGAGAGTTCGTTATATTTTATCTATGTGAAATGTATATAAGTAAATTTATATATGCATATATAATTATATGTTCTATATATAGTATATAATATATTGAATAGAAAAAACGCACCGGTGGGATCATCTGGCGCACGTCCGCCGCATGTGTACACAAACAATTGTATAAATATTGAATTTTCATTTGTTTTTCAACGGCTGTGCGGCACGCTGCGATGGCATGCGGTGTGACCGCGCGCTCATACACACGAACAATATTAAAACTATATAGTTGAAGTGTTAATATATGTATGTATATGTGTCTGTTTAAGTATAGAAAATACCCGTACGCTGAGTGTGTATATGTGTGTGTGTGTATAATATTTTCCGATTTGCATGTACAAAGAGTAAGCTGCTTTTACTGGAGAATGGGGAGGCGCATTGACCCTTCATACAACATGTATCAGGGATCACACGGGAGGGGATGTGGCGGGTGGACGATGGGACGGAAGGACATTTGCCAATGTTGCGGTATGCGAAGCTCAAACGACCGATGTTTGTCAATGAATATGTGTGCGGACAGTGTTTACTTATTTATACATTATGTATGCTCTATATACTACACATATTCATAATGCTCTTGTGCCCTATAACCTATATATTCAGACAAGGGAATGGAGTATTGGGAACGGAGTGAGTTGACGTGTACGTCGACGAGATAATAAGGGGCTTCTCATTATACTATACATTCTTCTGTTAAATGTGTTAACAGTATATTGAGTACTTACAACTGTAGTTAACAGGTACAATAAGTCATATAGCAGGTGTGCTTTGTCATGGTAATTTGTGTGGCAAAAGACAGGACATTATTAAAAAAAACAATGATTTGACATTTTAGATTAAATATCAGCATATACAAACAATCACATGTGACTAATGTATATAAGACTATAAGATGAAAAGAGGTTTTACATTTTATATGCACAAATGTATAATTCTATATATACCAATCAATTGTACTATTAATATGATTATATAAGAATGTATAAAGATCTTTATAAAACAAATCGAAAAAAGCTTCATTATAAATTGAATGCCTATATATTTCTTTTATTATTATTTTAAAAATTTAAATAATTCCAAAAAACAAATACGACCTAGACGTCGGCCAGCATATCAAAACTAAATACTAACAATGAAGCAATCCTTATCCATAGGTTGTAGCTGAAGAAATAATATTTATTTTTTGGTTTTTCCGCTAGGACAAAATAATAATGTAAATGTAATGTAAATGTATAGTTTTTTAGTAGTAGTAGTATTTAATTATGAATAAGACACATTATATTTAAATTAAATTGGCAATATGGTTGTGTATTTTTCAATTTAAAAAGGTCCAATTTTCTAGTTTTTACTATAATTGCTTTATCGTAAAAATGCAAGAAACATTTCAAAGAAACAGCAAATAAAATAATTATAATTCAAATACAGATAAAAATATATAATATGCACAAAATGCACTTATATTTATAAATTTTCCCTTATGATTATTGTCGATAACAAAATATTAAAATTCTTCTAATTAAACTAATATATTTAATATTATTTTATTATTTACTTTACATTTTATTTTAACCGACGCCAGCCCGCTCGCCCATCAATTAAAATCTACACACTCCTATTTAAAAAAAAATAAATAAAATGATTTTCCAATAGGGTGAAAAGGACAATCCGTGTGTGAAATCTGGCAACTGCCATTTCATTTCATTTCACGCCTCAAGAATAGTCAATTTTTTTTTTCGAAAAACGTGGTTCAGTTTTGGAAGTTTATCTATCGTGCTTCACGAACAGTTTACGTTCGCCATAATCGTTCATTCGAGCAATTAATCCAAGCAACCATGGATTGTATTCGTGTCTCATTTACTCTCAATGTCAATGTCCATCCTTGCAGACGTCAAACCGAGTGTTGGCGACCTTTATTTTCAGCAAGACAGAACCACATGAAATCGCTTGTCTACGAAATTAGAATAGATGGAAAGAATGACTGCATGCAATAAAATATATAATAATTGTCACAAGGAATAAAAATAGCTTAAAAATATTTAAACTTTTTTTCTTTGGTAAAATATTTTATTCATTTTGGAATTATTTTTTTAATTGTATTTTGATGTATTTGTACTTGTTACAATTTCTTCATTGTGGCAATCAGTTTTGAATATGAACAATTTTGATTTATTATCATTTATTTATCAATATCATTCTTTATCGTATCATATAACAAAATATCATCTATTTTTCAGTAACTTCCACCTGTAAGCGGTGGAAAGGAATGGATTTTGAGACTCATCGACGGGGGACATCTGTCACCCGATTTAACCAGCTCCAAGATTTTTAAACGAATCAGATCTTCTTTGCGAGCGCTCGGCTGTATTTGCCTGTGCTTCAACTCGCGATTGTGTAAGTACAATCCATTGGCCCCACTTGTGTCCGGCCAATAATACCTTATTATGCGATCCCCTTGTAGCATTTATGTCCTGTAGTGTGTCTGAGCTGCCGGCGGGGTGCCGACTCCGCGGTATGGGCACTGGATCCAAAGGGGGTCCATTAAATCCGAACCAGAGTGGACCCCAGGAACCATCCAACACCACCACAAACACTACAACTACCAACAGCACCGGTGCAGGTGTAGTTCCAATACCGAGGCCGCAGAAGCCTTGCTGCTTCTGCTGGTGCTGCTGTTGCTCGTGCTCGTGGTAAGTATCATTTTCTTTAATTTACAAACAAAAACTGATTATCGCACCTGTATGCTAATATATGTCTTCTTTGATTGACCCAAACTCGCGTGCTTTTTCCATACAGGGCCAAATGGTGAGTTTGTTTTTTAGACATATATATATAGTGATGTGAATGGTAATATTACCGCGGTATTGTTACCGGTAAAATTGGTAATATTACGTAATATTACCCAAAGTGGTGTTACCGCGGTAAAACTGGGTAACATACATTTAAAAAGTTTTCTACAAATAATAACACTGCAGTAGTTTTGTCGGCTCTTAATTATTCTTGGAATGTACTTAATTAATACAACGCAAATTGTTTTGAAGTCGAAAACGAAGAAAAACAGGATCAACTTTCTCGACAGCTAGAATACTAGCGGCTATTCGAGGTTGGTGTTCATAAAACGGCTAGTTTTGATGTAATAAAACAGTCGACAGATTTATATATCTAATTAAATCTTTTTATTGACTTTTTTTAATAAACCTGCGGCAAGCTTGAATTTACAAATTTGTTCTATGTTTTACGCATTGCTTGTTAACAAAAACACATTTGCCGATAGAACTCAGAGAGAAGGAGGACCTTTGTTGCATGTATATTAATATCTATTGAAATTGTTGAAATTGACAAGTTGTAATCTAGTTTTAGGTAGATATCTGCTTGTTATCTAGCTGTGTCGGCACCCAAAGTATTTAATTTTCCCAAAAAATGTCTGTTAGACTTTGTGTGTATGTTACCGATATTCCAATGTTACCGGTAATATTACCGGTTATTTTACATCACTACATATATTTATATATACTTTATCGTAAAAAAGGAAATAGAATATAATTAATTTATTTTTGATTTCTCGTATTGTACCCATAGTTTACTAAACAAAATCCCAGAAAATCTTTCAACATCACTAAAGCACACCATATTTTCTAAATTATGAAAAACCTTTTGAGAACCACCGCATTTTCCACATATATAATCGTATATAGAGTATTTACATCTGTGCTGGTGAGCTAGTGCGCATGCGCCACACTGATTCTCATTCAAGAAAATCATATTTTCGCAATTTCGCACAGAGATTCGTGCTTGCTATTCGCTCTTTTCCGCAAGCACAGTGTGCGTAAAAAAGCGCAAGTCTCCGTGGATATGTATTTGCTGTTGTCGCAACGACGACAGTCTTTCATGAGTTTTCCGGACGAGAACATGTGCCATATTCAAGCTCGTTTGCTCTATTACCGGAATTCGCGCGCGAAAATCGCTCTGTGTCGTCGTTGTTTTCTTTGTGTTATTCGACGGTGTTTCATTGACAGAAATCTCGCGCGAGTTCAATACATATAAGAAAAATAAACACTTACATATACATAATGTAATATGTATGTAATTTGTGTAAATAAGTACGTTGGACGTTCACCTGGCGAATATAACTGCGACGCATGCGTGAACTGTTTACAGAAAAGTGCGTAAAAACAACATTTCAAAAGAACCGCGGATTTGTGTGAATAAATACGTGGCTCCGAAACATTTAATTGAATACACAGCAATTGCAAAAAATATACCGTTTCACCTTGTCGTGTTATGAGAAAGAATAGCAGACCTATATTCGGAATAAATGAGAACGTGTGCGTTTGTGTTTTGTTCGTAATACTTGTGTACTGCCCTTAAGTAAATATTTATATAGTTTTAGGAAGGTTCGGTGTGGTGTTGGTTTTTCCATTGGATATATTATATCCATAAAGCATGAGAAATTCAAATGCGATGACGTGGTTTATTCATTGCATTTGAATTCATCAATCATCATCGATTCTAGAATCGATTGCATACACTTGAAATGAGCATCAGAAATTATTGCATACCAATGGAAGCTTTTGAAAAAAAAGTTAAGCATACTGCAAGCGTCACTTCAAAGTCAAATATTATATAAAGTTTAAATTTGTGCATTTATAAACGTGTCCATGTCCAAATAAAATTGCAATACTCAACTCATTCGACTGTAGAACAAATTACTCACAGATTGTGTAGTCTTCATCAATCAATTTTCATCTTTTCAGTTATCCTCAAACGACTTGAAAACACTAACATATATTTTTTTTAGAATAAATAGTTATCGATAAATAAAGACTAATAATTTTAACAAGAGGTAAAAAATTACCATGAATAGAATAAAGAGAAAATTTAGAGCTACATCACTCATACAAAAGTAGCGTATACTACTCTAACAGCAATGTATTCAAAGAAGAGAGCAATTTTGATAGGATGTTTAAATTTAAATGAATGCTTCATTCATGTTTCATTACAAAAAAATTATGAAAATTATATGTATTTTGCGCCCAAAACCAATACGACATCAATGTAATTGGACAATAGTCTACTGACAATAAATATAAATATTATTAAATATTAAAACGCCAATCCGTTGTTTTTTCTGCTACAAGTATAAGAAACTCTGGTCCATCTTTTTGAAATACAAGATGGAGCTTTTTTCGCCCAGATTTACTTGAGCATATGCACTTATTTCCAGTCCGTTTAGGAAATCTTTATGAAAGAGTTTTTTAGGAGATCGAAAATCCGAACCGAGTTATTTCTTTTTGAAATACAAACTTCAAACATCGATGTATCCTTTTAATCAGCGCAGATTGCCACTGCCTACGAAACCATAGTTCTGATTTGCTTTCACAATTTCCTCTGCCTTGTCGTTAGATGTTTTTTCTTTTTATTTATTAATACACAGCTTACAACATAAATGCAAAAAGGTATCATAAAACAAATAAAATGTAATAAATTCGTTAATACGAGGATCGTCTAAAAAGTAATTTTTAGACCATTTTCTCAGTAAATGTTATTAAACACTCAACAAAATACCAACCAGAAGTGCGACGCACTAAACTTTTTTAAACTAACTAACTAAAATTTGATAGTTCTACTTTCTCACCAAGCGCGGTTAAACTTACTTTCGAACGACTCTCGTACTATAAAAATTGAATATATTCACGTTTGACCATATTATTTTTGGTAATAATTATTTATATTTTTATAACATTTCCAAAAATATTTACTTGGAAATACCCACAAACAAGTTGAGCATAACAAGTATGCCAATACAATTATGATCCTCAAATATATATTGCGCATACTATCCAAAGACTATAATCTACAATCTAAAATATAAATTTGGAGTTAACTCACAAGAAAACTTCAACAGCGGGTTCTTTGATAAAACGCTCGCATACATGAACAATTCCGAAGTATAATATCAAATTACCTTACGAAAAATTGAGCATGGCTTGGCAGTCAAATATAAAATGCTCTTGGAAACTAATAATCCTACAATTTTAAAGAGTATACGCATATAATATATTACCAACGGTAGATATAACAAAGTCAAACATACTTTTCCAATAGAGTAATAGAGAATATGCATGGTGTTCATTTTCCATTAGAATTTAAAATTGGCAGAAAACAACCCTTGAGAATACAGGGGTCGTGGAATACTTAGTACATTATGGCCAACACCTTTTAAATCATGCTTAGGGAAATTAAGGCATGAGTAAAAGGTGCCATAACTTCTAAACTAAGACGAATATAGTTTTTATATTTATTTTTATAATTTCATCAAATTTTTTGATTTTAAAGAAAAATCATAAAAAATACAAAAATACATAAATAAATAAAATAACAAAAAAAGTTATTTTTATTTAAATCATTCATTTAATTACTTTTTTTTTGTTTTTTTTTTTTAAATTCAAATAAAAAGTCTCTTACAAACTTTAACCCCACCGTTCCTCAAAGGGGGGAGGGGGTTCATGATTCATGATTCGTACTCAGAAGCTCATTTACTTCGTGCTGCGGTACGGTATAGCCCACAATTCACCGTCATATAAATTTAACCCCGAGCCGGTAAAAATGTTTGAGCGTTAGAAGAGTTGTGTAAAAATTGTTTTCTTTTTCGCATATATTTGTTAATGGAACTTATGTGACATATGTTCATTATGGTCATTATGTTCATTTTAGAATGAGCAAAACGTACATTTTAAAAAGGACATAAAGTCCACATAATTATAATATTATCCATTTACCAAAAGTGACATAAGGTCCGTGGAGATTATGTCACCTCACCGTATGAACATATGCGCCAGTCACAAATCAGCATAAGTTGTACAACAAATATAATATAACATCGACACATTCAATGTTAGATCAGCCCGTATTTAATATACTTTTCAGTAATTGCAGGTGTACGGACATTCGCCATTGAAGCTTATAATTGATGATATTTTTAGCCTGGTGTAATAAATCTTCGTGACGAACCCTAAAAAAATGTTCGCTCCCGTTTCAGCGAGTTGTAAGCGGGTTTGAAGAGAAAGATAGAAAAAAAGTTTCTGGCATAACCACAAAAACGAAGCTGTATTTTGTTTCAAATCGTTTTATTTACGGGAAATTGATTTTCGAGGAAATGTTTTATACTATTTCGGAAAATTGTTTTTGAGGAGTTGTTTTTCGGGAAATGTTTATTCTATGATTATTTTTGGAAAATAGTTTTTCGGGTAATTGTCCTACAATCAGTATAAATACAAATTTAAAGCTCTCAAAATTAAGATTAAAAGATTAAAAAGGTAAATTCGGAATCTTATTATTATAAATTATTATTAACATAAGTTCATAGTTTTTAATGTACCTATATCTATCCACAAAACAAAATACGTCATAGTATGTATAACTGTATAAGGTATAACATATGTTGGCAGGTGATAAAACGTGTTGACTATATCCTGTGTGTATAATTCTATATTGTATATATTCGTCCGGAAAAACGTTGGTCAACAACTATACACAATATTATACTCGTATTTATGCACGCAAACATTTACAAATTTACATGTAGTAGTGTTCATGCACCATGTACATTATTGTACGTGTTTTTTTATAGACAGTGCACACATTTATACAGAATTCACACATTGTTTATTCAAACGATTGAGCGAGCGTTTCTGTTTTTTAACCGTCATCTAGAGATGTTCACTGCTCAGGAGCCGTGCCGCCGAGGCCCGAGACGCCTAAAAATACATTTTGATGATTTAAATAACAGTTTAATTAAGGCGGACTCACGTACACACACACACACGTGAGATACGGGTTCAGATGTACGAGCGAAATGCATGATTGCTTTATTTACAAACTACAGCGCCTGCCAATATGCAATTTAATTGTCATATTATAATGGCGAGATGACAGGTGCACGTGCAGAGAATCTGTATAGATTGTTTACAAAAATCATTGAAATATTATACTTTCCATTTGTATGCTTGTCATTTTTTTAACTTCTTTATCTTCTTACTGTTCTTATATTAATATTAAATAATTTCAAGAAAAACTTTATTAAGTTGAACTTTTAAAAGGTGTGGGAATTTAGTCTCAAGAGACTTAATCTCCGTGGAACTGTATTTTGTTTGTTTTTCAAAAATGAGATCTAACGTCAGGGAAATGTGTAACAAAAATAATCATTGTTAAACTACTAGAGAGGATTTTTTTTCACACTGTATAAAAATGTCATCAACTAAATTATTAGTAATTTTATCTATACTGTATCCACGATATTTGTATTATTATCTGATATAGTTAAAAGCATATCTACGTGAAACATTTATTTCGTACAATTTACATACATACTTATCTTTTATGTACAATATATATATATATAACAAACATTGTTTTGATTTATTTATAATGTTTTAGTATTAAAGTATTAGTAATAGTATTTAACTAATACTAATTTAAAACTATAGAGCCTTTAAGCCTAGGGTACGGTTAAAGAGGAATTTGCACATTTCCATTTGAGTTTCTTGGAATAAAGATGGAAAATATTAAAACTTTCCTGAAAATAATTATACGTAATGCTCTTGCATTTTACGTTTATTACACTATTCAGATATAGCATTTAGTATGGATAAAAAATATTCTATTCTCTTATATATAACAAGTTATAACACAATAGAATATTAATATTACTAATGTATAAGTTTGTATTTTTACATATAAATACAACATATGTTGTTCCACAAATATCGCATAATGGGGTTTTATTATTTACAGTTCTGCTATTTTTTTAATCCCGGCATTTAAAAACTCAGAAATTGAGAAATCGCTGCATTTAGAAATACCGGGATTGCAGTAACTTAAAGTCATTTTTTTTTCTGAGAATAAATTACAGTTCGCCAGTACATAATCGTCAGGATTGCGTTAAGAAGTTAATTCATAATTAACATTAAATAAAGTTACTCGTATATACAATGTATTACAAGAAAATATATCTCTGCAAGTGACAATTGAAAGTAGAGAATTAATTTTGAGAAGCAAAAGGTGTGGTTGATGATTAAACATGAAACTTATAAACTTCAACTTCAAACTATAAACCTCCAGTTATTGCATAAAAAAAATTTCAAGTCACATTTCTTATGCTGATTAACGATTGTTCTCGACTTCGAGGCGTCAGACGAGCAGTAAATGTCAGTAATTGCTGTACTTTATCTTCACCCTCGGATAGCTGATAAAACGGAGGTCTCCAAACCTCCTCGTCTGGCCTAATAATCGGAAATAAAGGTTCGAGAGCACGCTCACCTGCTTTAAAAGAAAGTCTGGAATCCCCAATTGAATGATGATGATGATTAAGTTTCATTTAATGGTGGTTTACTTATGCCAGAGTCGTCTTCATCTGTGGTAACTTATCGGGGATATTATACACCACCTCGTTGATGAGCACTTGTTCAATGTGCGCTCTCCATTTATTCAGCTTCTCTATACTTTAACAATGTGTAATCACAGGCATCCTTAACAGGGTTTGATGTGCGGTTTGTGAGCTCTTTTGTTATCATGCCGCTTTGTTGCATCAGTCAGGCACACTTTTTTACGAGACGGTGCTCCGCATAGTATCGATCACTGTTTTGGAGTCTGACTCTAATAAATAACTGTTCTAAAATCCAAATCATGTTCGGTGTTTGTAGCCAAGATTCGTAGTTCCATTTCCATTTTGAATCAGATTATTTGGTGATTTTTTTTGTTTTAATTGGTATTCGAACCGGCTTCGTTCAGATAACTAACAATACTTCGAAAACACTCTACATTTTACGCCACGGAAGAACACATGTTTTGTTAGTTGTAAATTGAGTTACACGTGATTTATATATATATATATATATATTAAGATATTTATATA
>JANSTU010028434.1:0-12378 GCA_027564075.1 Bolitophila hybrida
AAATAAAGATGCTCCTTGGTAATGTGGAAACGATACAGAAAAGCACTGTGTGTGAGTGTGTGTGTGTGTGTGTGTGTTTGTGTTTTATCAGGAAGTTATAATGGGACCCACCAGAGGCCGCGCAGCGAGCCATTAAGGGAGCCGCGGAGCGGCGATGGAAGTGGCGAGTTGTAATTGTAATATAATTGTAATCAAATTAATGTACTATACATTATTTGTTCTGTATGTCAATTACAGTTGAGTGTGTGGTATACTTTGTTAGTATTTTTGGATATTATCATAAAAATAGAATTTAATCGTCTACGAATATTTATTTAAATTTCAATGTTTACATTTACATAATATATCCTGAAGAATAAATATTGATAGTTTCATTATGTTTTGTTTAAACAAAATAATAATACAGTGAATAAAAATGCATTTTTTATTATTGATAAGCGACTAATATTATTCCTATTAAACTATTAAAAATGTATGCAATTCATTTAATGTATACATCATGTTAGATACATTGTACGATGAAATATATAAGTAAACATTTGAGCAGAAAAAAAATTAAATCTCCTCGCTAATATCTGAGTCCAAGTCACTATTATTTTCGCTGACAGTGGCTTCAGTAGGTTCAACAATTGCAACGCGAGCATACTCGTCTGTGTCAATGCTCTTACAAAAATAGATGGCATATTTAAGTTTTTCCAAAAGCACAGCCTTTAAAATTATTAATAATTACTTATTAGTTTTAAAAAAATATGTTTTTAAATATTATGTGTATATGTACCTTGCAAGAATATCTCGGCATTTTCAACAAGAAAAAGCATGTGTAACTCTCGGGTAGGAAATTATCTGCTGGACTATACTTATCTAGTACTTGCAAAACAAAATCTCTACCACGGAAATCAGCAATCGTTCGTGGCAACCTTGTTCTGCCCCATACAAATCGTAGAAACAAAGATCGTTCCTGGTTTGAGAACTCTTCCATAACTTCCCAAAACCATTTAGCAAGAATTGATGTTGAATCTATGCCCTTATAAGTGGCCACAGATTTTAGAAGTGTTAAGGGGATCTCTGGCGAACCACATACCATAGCCTATAATATAAATATTGTATGTATATATCAAAATATTCTACCAAACATTTTGAAATTACCTGAAGCTGTGAAGCAGAGAATAAAGATAGTAATGGTACTGGTATTACTTTGGACATTCCATCGCGAACTGCCTTGACTTGCTCGTCAAACTCGTGCAATCGATGATTGAGTGCTAGTTGCACATATTCATGTTTGTTTAGATTTGTAATTCGAGAATATCTAATTATAGTTTAAAATTTAATTTAATTCCAATGCGTAATGTTATATGCATCAAACCTGGTCGAGAGAGGTACTTCATGTCCTTTAGCCGATGGTGTAGTAAAAGGTAAGTCAAGCGTTTGGAAAAGGTTAGGATCATTATCCATATCACGAATACACAGCAAACTAGCAACATAGTCTCTGTCTACTTCTGTTAAATCCGTTGGACACAAAGTCTCTCCGGCAAGTTGTCGCCATACAGGTTCTGCCAAACTAAAGAAACAAAAAACACGATAAGACCAATATTATCTTTATAAACAAATTTAACTTACTTTAAACTTAATGGAGATCCAGTTCGCACGGCTATACCAATAAGCACACCTAAAAATCTGAACATGTTCATTTGCAAAATTGAATTTAATGTTGGATCTAACAAAAAACAATCTCGATTTGCTCCCGCTTCACCCCTACCATTTGGTGTTTGAATCAGAAGCGGTACACACCCGTTTTGCAATTCATCACACATTTCAGCAATCGATTCACTGAAACCACCTCCACAATCGTCAACGCTTTCGCCAACAAACTTTACTTTCCACACGCGATGTGGTAAATATAAAGCTTCTTGATTAAGCAATGGTAGTTTCTGAACCATTTGCCCAAATACACTTTTCATACCATCAACACCAGCCAGTCCACCGCCAGTTCTATTTCTTGATCTCTTTACATGTATCCTGTTTAATTCTATAACAGGTCCATGTTGTTTCTCCCGAACCATGGTCGTTTGTATAACCTTTCGAAACGACGCTTCTTTTATGCTATAAACAAGTACATCCTTAAGAGCACTAAGCGATAAAGTACCCTCTATGGGTAGCATTGATAAGCACGGACACAGTAATTCGGAGAAATGATGCAACAGAACCAGTCGAGCATGTAACGCTTCCGGTGGAAGTTCTCGAACAAAATCGTATTCTAACGGTGGATTCGGTGGTGGTCTTGCACTCTCGGATAATTGACTCGTAGATAAGGCAAGAGTATGCGCAGATCCACATGTTACTTTAACAATGTGCTTGCCTTGTAATGCAGTAACAAGCCTAGGCCGTTGAATGGCGCTGACTGTTCCGTCACCAAGCTGACCCTCGTCATTGTCACCCCATGTCAATACTTCTCCATTTTCACTGCATGCCACACAATGAAGTGAACCCGTTGCAATTGAAATTATTTTTTTTCCTTGGAGTGCTGCAACTTTTTTGGGGCGTCTGACGTGATCCACGGTTCCATGACCTAATCGGTGATAGTCACCTTTGCCCCAAGTATACACAGATCCTGATCTGGTAAGTGCAACGGAGAACTGAAAGAAATAAATAAAATGACATAATTGATATACATAAAATATACAATCAGTACCTGGGATCCGCATTCAACCTTTGTTACACCCAGTCCAGCTAAACTTTCTATTTTCATGGGTATCTTGCAACCATCAGATCCACCACGACCTAGCTTTCCATAGTCTCCATCACCCCAACTCCAAACATTATCATCGTCCGTTATGCACAACGTTTGGGCATCGCCAGATCCACATGCTATATCCACAGCCCTATACCCAAGAAGTGTTTCAACAAGCCTCGGTCTAAGTTGATCTTCGGAGTCACTATGTCCAAGTCGACCGTATCTGAAAATATTTTTAAATTTAAATTATTTTATTTTATTTAAGAAAGATAAAAAAATTGCATTCTACCTTCCTTTACCCCAAGTCAGAACATGACCGGATGTGGTAATACATGCTGAATGAGCGCTTCCACAAGCAATATCAACTACACCGAGGCCGGACAAAGCTTCAATGAGCTTGGGCCGATCGTAGTTTATTCGATTGCCATGACCAAGTTTTCCATCTTCTCCTTCTCCCCATGAGTAAACCTCACCATCAGTGGTTATAGCTAAACAGTGTTTACCTCCCGAATTCACTGCTACCTTTTTAATGAAAACATGCTGCAATGATTCTACCAATACAGGCGTTGCAACGGAATCAGTACCACCAATACCCAGCCTTCCACCAGCACCGTAACCTAATTAAACAATAAATATGTATATTTAAAAAATAATTAAAACAATTAAATTGTACCTGTTGAAAATAGTTTTCCATCCGGTGTTACTGCATACAATGTCTGTTCGCCTCCTGACAATTGAACCGGTCGTAGAAGACTAAGTGATTCACATGGCGAAGGAGACTTAATGCGTCCACCTTCAAGGCCACCAAGTTGTCCACGATGATTATGACCCCAGCCATAAATCGTACTTGCTCCTCCCCAGGACAATGCCCAATCTTCAGGGCTGATAATAAATAAACAAATTAGTGCACAAAACATAATTTAAGATTAAAATGTACCGTCTGTTTAGCCATTGCAATAGCTGATGGTCATGCTCAGCTTTGAATACATTATGATCTTCTTGAATAAACTGAGAAATTACTTCTTGACTAGTATCACCTTCCGATACGTTTGTAAGCGAATTAACTGAATCAATATATTGCACTAAACTGCTCGATCCCGATGAGTATGGTGAGCATTGACGGCCATTTAAAGAGTGCATTGACGTTGTCATTTCAGTGCTCGTAAATCCGGTCACATGAGTAGTCGGAATCATTTCTGTTAGCTGTTTACGTACTTCTAAAACAAATGATCTCGGTAGCTCTGTTCGATTTATCAACGACTGTGCCACCCGAACAGCAGTACAGTAACGTCTGAACCATGCCCATTTATGCATATCAGCTGGTGGCAATAAACTGTCCATTTGCATGTCACACAATAGAGCTGCCAATGTTTTAAAGTACTCTGAATGCATTAGATGAATACCGCTCCTTACTTGAGATTCCTCATATTCGTATTGACGCAAAAGACTAGGAATTAATGGTAGTAGGAATTGCGTCGCACTTTTGTCTAGAGGTTTGGGCGTATTTTTAGAAACAAGTAAAGAGTGTAGTTTTTTTAAGGCCCAGATGCGCTGTGATGTTGCCAAAGTATTTAGTTGAGCACATGAACAAATGGCAGCCGCTAGACGCAAAAGAGTGTTGACTTCCAGTACCTCAATTCTGGCATCAAGTAAATACATTACTAAGTCCATTGACGGTTGAGACAAAACTTCACGGTCGGATCTAAAGGAACACACATTATATAGAGTTATTTTTAATATATTTAAACTTACCCAAGCTTCTGATTAAAGAACGGGGGCATTACAGCATGTACCCAAAATTTCCATCCCCAACCGTTCACATTACCGTCACTAGTAAATTTCCAACGCATCTCATCTCCGGGAATTATAATATTTGGAGCCCACTGTGCACATTCTCTGCCAGATCGTGTTGCCAGTACTCTGCCACATCCATCCATCAGAACCAACGGATCATTCCTCTTTTCGGTAGAACATTGTGAATCAAATTCCAAACGTAATGCTTCTGCACCGGGAATTCTAACATGTCCAACAAGTGTGACGTCATCAATATAGGGATGACTAGTCTCCTGTACAACGGGTTTTGGCATTTTACCCAAAAAGTGTCGAGACGTACACAAGTCCTCGAGTTCCGTTATGCATGTTTCCAGCATCATGTTTGTTATCGATGGCATATTCAATGCAATTGCAACCAGAGTATTTGCAATTGTTTGTCGAGTACTAGCGCATCCTGTGCGACCAGCCACGCTAAGTTTCAAAAGTTCAATTAAATGCCGTGCTTCCTTTTCGCCGAGTAATGATGTAAATTCATCTAATCCAGATAAACCATGTCCACTGATAACTTCATCCTGGTGAGTCATTGTAGCAGCCATAACAGACATTGCACTAGCTGACATTTTTGAATGTTTTCCATTAACGCTTGAAACCGATGTAGACATTGACTCTGTTAAAGACTGAAAAGCACTCGGTGCAATTGCTGGACCATATAACAGAACATCATTTTCGGCATCAAGAGTAGAGAAAGATGGCCGTTCTGCAGGTCCTTCACCGCCACCTTGTGCAATTTGCTCATTGCTTTGATTGCTATCATGCATTCTTTCCAGTTCCTTGAGAAAACTATCGTGATCTGTATTTTTTTCAGCAATTGTACTTAGTTGACTGTGACTAGTGAGAGCAGCAACAACACATTGCCTTGCTTGAATTATACTCATTGCATTTAGAACATGTCCTAATGCCGCTTGTTTAGCTCCGTACGATTTAAGAGACAGAAGTGTTTCAGATAGAGATATTTTCGAGATTGTACTAGTTTGCATAGTCTGCAGTTCAGAATCATATATACCAAGGCTGTTACCACCAAGAGGATCTTTACATGTAGTGAATGCAACGGGTTCTTTGGTATTCTCTTCTGCTGGAGAGTGTGGCAGGCACCAAGCCAGTGAATGAGAACTTCCACACGCAACACGATTAACAAAAACATTTTCTAGTCCAACCACAGCACATGGCTTCTTATTAACACAAGTATTTCCTGATCCCTGTTGCCCGTGATCGTTGTCACCCCAAGCAAATACCTGACCGGAATCAGTAACTGCTAAACAGTGTAACGCTCCAACTGCCACATGTATTACTTTCTTTCCGCGTAATCCCTGTATGGGTG
The DNA here is from genome assembly GCA_027564075.1 of Bolitophila hybrida. Taxonomy (NCBI): domain Eukaryota; kingdom Metazoa; phylum Arthropoda; class Insecta; order Diptera; family Mycetophilidae; genus Bolitophila; species Bolitophila hybrida. The sequence goes on from JANSTU010028434.1 coordinate 5,883, forward strand.
TAGGTTTTCGTACATGTTGATCAGATCCATGTCCTAAGCGATAATAATCTCCTTTGCCCCATGTCCAAACCTACGATATTAAAAATTGTATCCTGAAATAGTACTTATTATCTAATTAAAGTACTTACTTCACCTGATTTTGTAAGAGCTAAACTAAATTGAGCTCCACACTCAATTTGCATAACTCCAACTCCGTTGAGACGCTCAACTTGATGTGGAACAGAACATCCTTCAGAACCACCTCTGCCAAGCTTGCCAAAATCACCATCACCCCAAGAAAATACAAATCGTTCCTCCGTCAAGGCCAGAGTCTGTGCATCTCTACTACCACAGGCAACCTGTATTACACGATGTCCAAGTAGCGCGGTCACAAGCTTTGGTTTAAGTTGTGTACAATTATCACCGTGGCCCAAACGACCGTATTCACCCAGTCCCCATGTGTAAAGTTCACCAGAGCTTGTTATGGCAGCACTATGTGATGATCCACATGCAATATCACGAATTCTCTTTGAACGCAACGTTTCGATAAGCTTTGGTCTATCAAGCGTTAATCTGTTTCCATGACCAAGCTTTCCGTCTTCACCTTCTCCCCATGAAAATACCTTCCCGTCTAGTGTCAATGCCATCGCGTGTTTTCCACCCGAGTGAACAGCAACTTTTTTTACAACATACTGGCTTAAAATATGAACAGCTCTCGGAGTAGACACATTATAATTATGACCAAGACCCAGTCTTCCATTCGTGCCTTCACCACATGCGTATACCTACATTTTTGCCTGTATTAATTATCTACAAACAAACAAGTTCCAATATGATTTACCTTTCCATCTTGGGATACAATAAACAACGATTTTGAACCTCCTGATAAATGAATTGGTCGAAGTTGACTTAATATTTGCGAAAATAATGGAGCCTTAATTTTTGATCCTTTCAGTCCTCCAAGTTGTTCTTTATCGTTCAATCCCCATACCATAACCTTACAATTCAATGATTCTTTTGAATATCTTTCATCGGATTGTGTAACAGAGAAGCTAGATTCACAAGACAAGTCCTGTTCGCTTGCTAAAAACGATGCGTTCATCAGCATTAACTCTAAATCAGATTGCTTTCTGCGTCCAATTATATTGAGGCTGTGCACCTATTATAATCAACCATGGTTAATTTAAATAATAAAAATACTTCACAAAACAAATGTAATTTACCTTGCATTGAATACCGTTAGTGCGACACTGTTTAATGACAATCTCTACCCAGCGATAATATTGGCGTATTTCAGTCAAAAGTACAACATAACAGTCTGTAGACTTAACCGATACCCAGCTACAAAATAATAATGTAAAATTTATATAAATTAATATATTATTTGGTCCTACCTGAAGTCTTGCAATGTTTCCAAATTATCCCCGACACGAACCACAATCAAAGAAGGCATGTGTGAACAATCGGCCGGATTAACAGTAACAGCTAGCATATTAATCAACACATTATCATGTAGCTCCAGACGAATCCAATGATTGCCACGGTTTCCTGAGCTCTGCCAGAAATGGTTGCTTTTATCAAGTAAATGTTTGGCCATGTGTTCGTTTGAAGAAACCAACAAAGATCGAATGCATCTAAATAAACAAAATACAATAAATATTTAAAATAATAATAAAAAAAATAATTAAATCTATACCGAGTCCAATCTTCAATGAGGTCATCGTTGATCAAAGAAGCCGAACTCTGAGTACATTGTAATGCCGACGACGGTTTTCCTTGACAAACTAGTTCCAGTTCCTTTAACTGACCACTCCAATTAAATTGTTGTGGAAAGTCAACGGTTACCTCTTGTTCATTTATATCTGTTACTACACCAATACTGCATCGGCTTACAGTTCCCCATTTATGTTGTGGCATTGAAATAATATTCTTAAAACGTACATGTGAACCGATAGTTATCGCACTTATGTCAAGATCAGATATTTTCTGAGGTGCCAACAGTTCTATATGAACGAAGCACATCCAATAGGTGGCACCATGCATTTGCCAATCCACTTGCACGTTTAAATCATGTAGACCTTCGGTATCAACCTTCAGAACCGTTCCAATATCACCTGAACGAATTTCCTCAAAGTCTCTACAACATTTTACCATCAGGCCAGGCATTATTAGGCCCCGCACATACATAGCATATTGATCAAGAGCATCAAAGTCATCGCGCGAAGCATACTTTATCTACACATACAATATATTAATGCATATATAACATTTGTTGAATTGTATGTAGGAAAAACTTACCGGAAACTCATTGACAGACGAACCTTCTACCGTATCTGAACTGACACTTTCCGAGTCTGAATCTGCATCAAAGTCATTCGCATTGGCACGAGATGAAATATTACCAAAGTTTCGTGGAGCACATTGATCAGGATGTTCCAAAATCCACTGTACAATTTGGTCAGCTGTTGGCGGTACTTCGGCTTGCATAGCTAAAACAAATTAATTAAATAACAAAACAATAATTTAAGCAATGATTTTATTAATTACTCAAGGTTTTAATGGACAAATCGATACTTTTTCTTGAAAAGCCCATGTCCAAAATTTGCAGTACTAAAGGTCCTGGTGGTAGTTTTTTGTTAGCAAAACTGCGATGTGCTCCAAAATTGCAATGTTCACTTGGTGGAGTCTGAAGGTCATCGATAATCTATTTTATAAAAACATTTTTTTGTAAAAAAAAATATCGATTTAAACACAATTTACCCCATCATTGTAAATCGGAACACCGTGAATCAAAGTAGGCTGTATTGTTGGTACAGGCGTGCGTATAGATTGCTGTGCGGAAGAAATTAAATCATTTTGACTGTGACTGGCAAGTAGCTGCGATAGGTTTAATGCGGCCAAGGCTAATTCGGAATAGCTGAGATTAGGTTTTAACGGATTGGGATTCGTTGCACGCGAGAGCAACGTCTGCATAAGAAATTCGTGATTACAGGTGTCTTCATCAATTGTATTTATTATGTCTTTGTGATTTTGAGAAACTTTTTGATCATAGTTGCCATCCTGTTCACTTAAACTTTCATCGGACGGGTATCGAGATATTGTAGGTGCTCTTTGTCGTAAAATTTGTCGCAATGATCCTTGGTGACGAAACAGTATAGATGATGCTTTCAGGGAGGCCAAATGAATTTGTTGAGATCTTAAAAGATTTAAGTCAATGCTAGTTGTTATAGAAGTCTTCCATTCGCCGGGTCCATAGAGAAGAACAGCCCATGAGTTTAGTAACATTTCATTCAGAGGCAATCTTGCAAAATTAAAATGAGGCACGTCCGAGCCGGTCTTTATAAGAGAAATAGTTAATTTCTTTATATCAGACGTATGATGAATTCTGACTAAAGCTTTCCCTTTGGGAGAAAAACTCGTTATGGTACCTTGAACTCCATCGTGTGTTAGATTTAAACCAATGCGTGGTCGTGTATCACAACCACCAATTACATTCAATGCAGATACTACTAAATGTTTATCGTTGGCATTATTACTATTAGTATCAACAATTCCAAGTAATTCAGTTGCCAAGCATAGTTTCTGTGCTAGAAAAGAATTGACAGCTGAGTTCCACAATGGCAATAAATGTAGCTTTCTAATGAGTACAATTATCTCTTCGGCAACTGTTCCCGAATGTGATGATGATAATAATACTCTAACTTTTCCCTCCGAATGGTTGGGCACAAGTGATAAATCATTTGAACAATATAACGAAATCCGTCCTAGGCAACTGAATAACTGATTTGTTAACTCAACTATATTTGGTTCATCGCTTGCATCCCAATTTATAAGGGTAGATTGTAACAAGCGTAAGCATTGCACTTTTTTATAGACATCTTGTTCACGTGAAATCGGATAATCTAAAATATTTATCAGCAATCGAATCCATGCGGCCGAAGTAACAGCTTTTGATAGTTTTTTTGATGTTGAAATAGCACGCAATATGCCTATGGTTGTCCATTCCTCACAGCCCATTCCAAATACATTTAATTTCTGACTTAACAACCAACGAAACATTGAAACGAAGCTTAACATAGCTGATTCTTGAATTTTATCACCATGTTGACCAATACTAACTACTATTATTCTAAGCATTTTTGTGCATGCATTTCTTAGAAGTTTGGTCGGGTGCGAAGCCCCACTTAGTTGAACTTCAACTAATGAGAGGCCATCTTCGGTTTCTGTGTTTGGAGAAACAACACTTGATGTACTGTCGGCTAGTCGCAAATCATATTGACCCTCTTTTCCCATTCGATAAGAATTTGTTGCTCCGTTATCCCATTCGACTCGTACCCATCTAAGTAATGTATAATTTGTTTATTACTTGTGTATCATTAAATTAATACAAACTGTAACTTACCCATCCTCTCCAACTTCACTAATAATTCTGCCTTCTGCAGGTAGGGGCCCATCCTGTTCACCCCATTTCCAATCAGCTCCACGAACAATACGGGCCCCAATTTTCATTTGCTTCGCCAATTCGTCATTAGTTATATCTGCTTTTAGTGTTCTTTGCTGTATACATATATAAATATATAATATAAATAAAATATCTATTTTTTAATAATTTTAAAAATTACCATTAAAACTGTATCCTCATATACGAAAGACTGTTCATTGCCAACTTTATTAGACATTACGACACTTCCGGTCTGCCGAAGAAGTCCAAGAATACTGCCCACTGCTCCAGAATTGATAAGAAGGCTCATTTCATTTGGACCAAAATCTTTGGACAGAACACCAAAAACACTAAGCAAAAATCTGGCTCTAGGCAATTTCTTCAAAAATACATATGTTCCCAAATTTGAATTATCCTTTCCAGCATGAGATTTGGGTTTATCGACAAATTGTTCCTGATTGACAAACATTTGTAGCTCATGTATAGCCCAGTCAATTATTCGAGAATGAGATAAAATTAGATCAACCTTTTGATAGGCAGTAACCATGTTCAAATCATCCAATATATTTCCATACATATTCTGTTTTTGCTTCTCTAGAAAAAGTCCCAAGTATCCACTCAAAATATTGTATTGAACACCATCCAGCAATCCAGGAACAGCAAATAGTTCCGATATCATTACAACACCTTGTTTACGAATCTGATAACGCTGGACTTGACAATACATAGCTCGTCGCAGAGTTTCCACATCACAAGAGTCCTGCAATACAAAATCAACGATTTGCTGCATTATAGCTCCGTCAGACGCCAGAGCACATTTCTCGCTCATTTTTGAGATAACGTTATTTATGAATTCATCATCTCCTCCAAAACCCTTGTATGTGCGGTACAAAGTAGCATAATTTTGTGTCGGTGTCTTTGCATCATCTTGATCTACATAATTCTGGTCTGATTTTACATTACTATCATCCATGCCGGTATCCATAATATCCTTACCAAATAACTTTCGATCCGCGTGTTTTTCCAATTCAGAGCTATCGCATTTGTTATTGATAACATTTTGATTTGAAGAGCCTTTTAAAAGTTTATCGACAAATTGCATTTTCGTTACTTGAATTGAAGCATTCCGAATATCGTCCAATTTTCCACCGCACAATAACGGTGATTCTTTAGCTCGTTTTATTTCGTGTATAATACTACGAACAAGGGTCTGGAATCGAGAAGTCTTATGAAGTATGTTAAGTCGATTGAATCCGGCTTGTTCCATACTTATAGCAGGACGCACATCGTATAGCATAAATTTACATTTTTCAAGCATTGGAGCACACACTTCTTTATAGCTTCGATTTAATTGTTGACGAGTTTTTATTAACGTCCATTTGGTTTGGTGTACAAGTCTGATTGTGTCTGCAACCGGTTTGGGTAGTTCGTGGCATATACCACCAAGTTCACGGTCAACAACTGCTAATACAAGAGGACCCAAACTCTGATGACGTATGCACACTGCCGTCAAATGACGCTCTAATTCAGATATTGGATGATCTGGAGGAAAGTCTTGATGCCAAATAAGATTATTTTCTTTGCAATATCTTTCCGCAATTGCAATCCAAGTAGATACAAGCGGTTCGGTTAATCTGGCTTCACCTAAGCCAGTTAATAGAGAGTCAACTCTATGCGAAACAAGCTGAAAATATCAATGATTATTATTAAATTATTAATATATTTAAATGATTGATTGATTATATTTACAACATTTGGCCATTGTGAAGGCTGTGACAACTCCGATGGGGGTTGATTAGAAACTTCTGTTGGAGTACTACCGGCAGTTGAAGTACTACTTCGAGCCTCGCCCTTTTCTTCGTCGAACGGATTGGAAGGTTGTAGTACTTGCAAGCCACCACTAAGTATAGGTGATTTCAGTAAAACAGCGCATTGGATTTCCGCTGGTTGTAAAACTGGTCCTTTTTGCAAGAGTCCTGAACGAAGTCCCAGCAAAAAAGCAAGAGTTCGCTCTGAATTCAGATGTGTTAGATTGATACTTTTCTGACTATGTTCCTGTAAAATAATGTTAATCAT
>JANSTU010028445.1:0-12378 GCA_027564075.1 Bolitophila hybrida
CGGAGTAAAATCTTTACACTTGATTTCAGCAATCTCCACGTCGATGTTGCAGTCTTTCAGTCCAAAGTATGCGTGCAGCCCAATATGATGTAATAGGCCTCACTATTTAGTGGCTACAAGTGATTTTAATTTCGAAAAAAGCAAAGAAAATTGGTTTGCGTTCCTAAAACTCAGAAACTTTATAATTTAAAATGGAATTCCAATTTAAACAAAATTTCGAATCACAAAAAAAAATGTATACAAAACAATGATTAAATTAATTTTATTTTTTAATCAAATAATGGTAATGAGAACCATTTAAAACAAATGATATTATATTTTAAAATAATAAAATAAAAGATTATCAAATTGAAATAATTGGTATAATTTTATGTGAATCACAAAAAATATGTGGGTGTCGAAAAACGCGTTCCGATAAAAAAAACAGTTCAATACCAAAATAATATGAATATAAAATGGATTCATTATTGCATAATTAAAGAAAAAAGACGGCATTTTTGAATTTTAAATACACCAAATTTCAAATGTTGAAAAGTATTTTTATTTGTATTGGTATGTGTTTATATTTTTTCACATGCAATTAATGTATTATGTCGTCATTATTTAGTTAATTTTATTATTTATTTATTTATTTTTATGTATCATAAATATATTTTTTAAAATGCTATAGTATTTATCAATAAATTGTTATATTGTATTTCTTTTATTTTGAATAGTGCCCAATTGTACTCAAATGTTTTTATCGGCGTTTTTTACATAATATTATATTGTTATAAACATTACACTAATTGTTTATGTTTAAACTACTAATGTTACACATTTAGCGACATCTGTTGTCAACTAGAAACCGCCCGTTTCTAATTCTCTCAGTACATACTGCGCATGATCGCATTTGAACGGTTTCTCATTTGCCGCTTCTTTCTGTTTACACATATTTCGTCGACATTTATAATGATTTTACTCACACGCAGACATTCTCTCGCACCTCTTTACAAAACATCTGCGCGCGCCCGGAGTGAACGCAACGATATATACATATATATATATATATATATATATTTTACTACCCAAGACACGAATATGGTGGTTTGACTCTGGTAAAATGGTTAGTTCACGCGCGGCCGTTAACAAGTTTGGACGTTTCGAATCGAAAGGACATTTTTGCTTCCGTCTTAAAGGCAGACACACAACAATACACACACAAACACACACATACAGAAATAAGAGATAAGAGAATGTGTTCGCGCGGTATTTTGTATCGAATATAGTCCGAGTGCTAAACAGTCTTATACAGGATTTATGCGCTGTACCTACGACAACATTAAATGAAAATAGTCGCGAATTTGTGTGTGAAAAATGAAAATTGCGCTTGCAAGTGATTTGTTACTGGAGCATTTTGATGTTTATATAGTACAGTGCAATTGTGTATAAGTTGAAGTGTGGAAAATAAAGCCAAGACGGTTGGTGAGAGTTGGAAAAGCGACGATTCAGGATTACCCGCACGTAGATCGCAACGAGCACGCGAATTTTATTTATTCGAATTGGATTAGCTGATAATAAATATAGGGGCAGTTTTTGTTTGTATAGGTACGTACGCTTTGTTTTTTACATTTTTAGGTAATTTATTTTTAAAATTTTAATGGAACAACCAATTTGTTAGAATAATTTATATTTAGTATAAATATTTTAAATACAAAATTAAAAATCTAAATATTTTATATTTAAATAAAATATTAAATAATGTAATTCATTTAATTACATTAAAAATACTTTATTTTAATAAAATAAATATAAACGGATTATTGAAAATTTAATAATAAATTATATTTTAAATAATTTTAAATATGTATATTTTGAATCAATATTAACTTTTATACTTTTTTTTAAAAATGCATTTTTTCTAATAAAAAAAGTAGAAATTAACTAATAATAGTAAAAATAGTTAAATAAATTTTTTTTTAATTCTATCCAATTTTAATCTACAAATAGATTTAAAAAAATGCTTATTTATTAATAAAATCAATTTAGAATATAAATCAGGCCATATTCTCGGCGAAACTCGAAACTGAATACAAAATCTTTACGTGTGCTGTCGAAATTTTCCGACATTTTCATATTGCTTTCGCGAGTTACTCAAATTCACACGCGAAAAAGTGGTCACCACTAAAATAATGCTTTCGTGCGTTATTTATAAACCATTCGCGCAATATTAAGTGAAACTGTTCGTCGCACACACACACACAAACACATAAACTCCGTGCAGCAGCAAGCTAACGAAAATACATTTTCCGACTAATTATTGTGGAAAACATCGCATCGCGCATCTCTTATATAGTTTGTGTATATAATATTTAAATATATTAATATTATATATATATAGAAATATAATATAACTATATGTAAATGTGTCTAATATACATGTGATTGCGTTTCATCACTTTGTGTAAATATTCTTGAGACGCGTCTTGTGAGAACATGCAAGTGTATGGAAATAGGTTGAGTTTATATATATATATCTTATATAATTTTAGTATAGACTATTATATAAACGTGCTCGCACACAATCGCCGGCATATTTTCCTTTTAAACGCTATGCTTTTGTTTGGCAAGGAAAACAGAGATACACGCACACAGAAACATAATTTTCTGTTGTTTGCGCGACTGGGTTATGCGGTTTATTCAAACGAACCTCGAAACATTGGAGCCAGACGAGCATATAAGAGCATATTATAATATCTATAGTAAATATTATATATGTATACCTGTGTTTTGCATATTACATATAACACACACACATACAGAGAGATTTTATGTATAACGCATGTGCGCTGCGGGTAAATACAATCAAGGAAGACAGTCTTTATGCTAATGGCATTACAAAATAACATACCAAAGTTTGAGTTTTCCCGCAAACCAAAATGATTTTATGCACATTTTCTATCCGCGACAAGATGCAAGGGTGAAAATCTCGTGCGTGTGTGTATGTGTATATTGTAATATATTGTTTTATACTATAAGGTGATGAAAATTTACATATATATGTTATATACAGAGATGTTGAATGAAAATGACGCCGGAAAATTCGAAAAATATGCATATTAATATACATAATCCTCTAAATGGACTTTGCATGCACTGCTTATATATATAATAGTACTTTTAATGGTATGCAGAGTGTGCATCGCAAGGTGCGTCGAGTCGCAGGGATTATTTAATTTATTATTTTTTCGTACCATTATATACCCGGAGCCTTTATAGCATCATGGACACGGGAATGATCACGTATATATTTGTATGCTTAGTACGGATATAGAACGAAAATATATTTTTTTAATAAAATAATTCATTTTTTTAATGAGATCATTAAAAATGTACGCGGGTACGCACAAGTTCGATGGACAATATTGTTAGAGGCATTTACGGGTGCATGATGTGGATATTATCGTTTTGCAGAGTTTCTATGTACTTTGGCATTGGTATACAGAATTATAGAAATATAAAGTTTTTTTATAATAAAAATATACAATAAAGAACTCTAGAGAATTAATAAAAATATAAGTATTAATACAGCACGACATTTTATCAAGTTCCGTTCTTGTTTCCACGAAAATGGGCTACTCGACACAAAACATCTGAACAATAAGTGAAGCCGTTTAGATTCATATTTGTTTAATTTTGCCTGTAAATAATGTTATTGTTTTTCAAGTTGATAGCACTAAGCTTTTGGATTTTTTTACAGAAACGCATTAGATTTAGGCTGCAATTCGAATAGAAGCGTTACAATGGACATTTACTTTAGAAAAACATTAACAATATTTGAGTCGGATTTTATTTTGGAACCACAATTGACACAATTATTAATGATAGGAGTAATATTGTTCTTAAGATACTTAAAGTAACTATTTTAAATGTATTAACTTACATATTAAAATGTTTTTCTTGTGATGCGGGGTATAGATTTTTTACCTATTAAATAGTCAGGCAAATAGAAGTCAGATTAAGATTTTCTATAAAATTAAAAAAATATCACTGAATATTTCATTCATATTAAAAAAATATATAGTTTTATGAGGTTGTTATAAGAAATTTAATCTGTTAACGTTAATATTGACCATATCCATAGCCGATTTCTGAAATAGGTTATTGATTTGGAATAACGGAACATTAATGCCATCAATTAACATATACACACATAGAACAATAAGTGTATGATGACGTTGGTGATTCACGATTCCGAATATAAAATAGATCTCGGTGCATAGAGATATCTTAAAGTTGTTAGAGTCGCGGGGATGTGGGGATGTGTTGTTAGTGTTAGAAAACAGTAGCTCCAATAGGAGGAAAATATATTTTTTTAAAATAGTCAATCTAAAGGAGCTATTCTAAAAAAATCGATGATCTAATATACTATATGAAAATGGCTGATTCGATCTGTCTAAAATGTTTAAACAAGCTTTATAAATGAACCAATTTTTTTTAATTTTAAAAAAATCCAAGAAATCCTTTTGAGAAGAACATATATAAATCCATATTTATATTTAAATAGCACTGAAAAAGACAAATTTAAAAAAAATCTAGCCGATAATATAGGGTATATATAGGGTATAGCAAATTTAATTACTTTATGTTGTAGAATCAGGATGGGATTATAATCGATATTTTTAATTTCACGAAATTCTGTGATTTACCTGCATTTTACCCGAGTTAAAAATTGTTTTTTTTTTTAATTTGGCGGTAAATGGGCTCGGAAAATTATTTTAGTGGAAGTTAGCCTGGATGTCCTGATGGCCTAAGTGAGAAAAGGAAGGTATTTAAATTCCCCACAGCCGTATATGGGTTCTCAGTTTACATGTTTTTGGGGCATCTGAAAAATACGTTTTTGTTTTTTTGAAATTTTTGGTCCATTTCGGACTTTGTGATTGAAATAACAATATTATTACCAGCCTTTTTTTAGAGGCATTGGCATGGAATGCGGCGAAACAATCCGAGTGCACATTAACATTGAATTTGATTCAACCGTATGTAGCCTTTGTAATGCTTACTGCTGCGACAGTCCTCCGTACGACCAATCAAGTGATCGATTCGGTTGGTTCGAATTGCCAGCTCGGCTGCTAGAAAGATGATTCTTCCAGGATTTTGAACGGGTTTGAGCCTCGATACGATTGCTTCCACACCGACAGAAGCTAAATGCAACTTCAAAGCGTTAATCCTGGCGGCATCTAATGCATTCGTGAGATGGGGCCAATACCATTTTTGCTACGTTCCCGAAAGCCGTAATTGAGTGACCATATATCTCTGCTTCCGATCGTAGCGCCTGACATTGGCCATGGGTTCATGGCTCAGAAAATTGGACATCACCACCTGAAAAACAATGGAAGGAATAGAATCAATGTTAAGAATAATTGAAATTTAATTCGATTCAATTGAAGAACTCAAATGATAAAAACAAGTTGTAATTCCATCAAACTGCGGAGAACACACATTTTTAACTCGTCCATTTTTAACGCCAAATTTTGGGTGAAGGAATGAAAAATTGCACAGGAGACACAGCTGTCAGCCGTCCATAAATTATCAGCGGCAGCTGACCCTTCAAATTTGACCTGCAGCCGGTGGCTATCAAATGAAGCCGGTTTTTCATAGTAAAAAAAGACGATACTTTAGGAGAGCGGAAATGGGATTTCAAAAAGAGTCAATCCTTTTAGGAGATCGTATTTCGACCAGAAAACACAAAACAAATTTGAAGTAAATAATACCTTTAAGAGTGAGAGGGCGTCAATTTAAAGGTTAAATCATACATATGTTAAATACCTTTGATACCATTCACTATTTTAATACTACTAAAAAAACGATTACTACCCTTAAGGAATATAGGAATATATTAAATTATTTTAAAAAAAAATTACACTGTTACAAAAAATATGCATTTGACAATGTTGGCAATTTTACAATTATACAATAAAAACATTTAATAGTGCATAAATCCAAGATAAAATTTAAATTGACTTATTATTTATAAAAAATATATAAATAATATAATAATTTTATCGACATCAGCATAATGATAGTTGCAAAATAATTAATTTATGCCTTTATATAATTGTATATTAGATTAAGCGAAGGTTCTGCTCAAGCGACCCAAAAAACGCATATTTTCTTTATTTTTTTCTCTGGACACGTTTTTGTCATCTATTTAACTGTACATATACATTATTTGGCTCCTAATATGGCCGTTATAGTTCTGTACGGCCGCTGCAATGGGGCCTCCTAAAGAATACGGTACCTGCTGGCCGGTAGGATTCCGGCTATAGGAAACATCTGAAACAAAAAATAAAAATTATATGATATTCGTTGGAGCTTGAACCAATAAAATCGAGAAAATATAACAAAATGGCGGTTATTTAAATTTTACGCATTTAGGTTCAAACTCCAATAAATTTAATATTCTATAAAATTAAAAAAAAATCAATCATGGACATCCATCCGTCCATCCATAGTTTTGGAGAAATCAAAGCCAGCTTGAAAAACAGTGTTTCTCAGAAAACGCGTTAAAAGTTTTGACAATTTTGTTTATGTAAATCGCAAAATAATGTACCTGTTGTCTAATCAGCGATTCCTGAATCATTCAGAAAGCCTCCTTTCTCCATCTCGTTCTGCTCGTGTTGTGCTGATTGCCCGCTTTTTTGCCAATACAGCTGCTCTTGCGTTAGTTAAAGGCTTCGTGTCCAGCCTTGATTCACATCAGTTGTATGATTTTTAACAACGGACTCGTTGTAATTCTGCGTGTTTCCACCAGTACATCGGGTCATTAAATCATCCGAGGATAATGCGTCGAAAACGGGTTTTATATCATCCTGAACTGGGATCACTTTTTGTACCACAACTTTTTTTTTGAGCCAACCTTATTCTACGCATCAAAAAATGCAAAAAAAAAACGATTTTGAGGAGAACCCTTCCCTTAGGAATGAAAAACAGTAATTTAAAAAACTATTATTAATCAAATTAATCAGTTAGAAAGTGAAGTTATTTTAAATTGTTGTTAAAACAAATGTATCCTTTAATTTTTTGGTGGTTTTGCAGAAATGTTTGTGTTGTTTTTTATATGCATTGAATAGACAATTTGGCTGGTTTTAATTAAAAATATAGATACAAATAATACAAAATAATAAAAATCGAGATAATAATACGTATTATTATTATTTAAAAAAAAAAATCCAAAAGTACCAATTTTTAATTATTCAGTCCATAACAAGCGGATCAATAAGCAAAACATACTTAACTCTTATATATTGAATAAATATAATGAAATAATGATACATTTAGACACATTAAGTGAATGCTCACTATAGACGCGCTTGGATAATATCGGATAATGACATATAAATCCAATATTGCAAATTTGTATTACTTCCTTATTATTGCGTCTTAAGTTACGCTATGTCGGATTATTGCGGGTAAAGCCGAGAGCGTATGAGTATGTGTGTGTATGTGTACTATAATGTCGCGTTGGTTTATCGATTTCGAAATTGGGTTGCGCCAAGGATTTGTACCAGCAAATAATAAATGACATGTCATAGATTTATTTATTATCCACATGTCTTTAGGTACCTGTGTATGTGTGCATTATATAAGAGGGGTTAAACCGCTTAGTGTGAATTGATTGGCAATGTTTAGTTAATGATTTAGAGATGAAATATAATGGATTTCAATTGCAAGTAGACTATAACGTTTAAATATAATAGAACCGGACACATTATACAGGCAAATATAACATTCGAGCATATTCCAATTAGCTAAATTATTTCGAATGTATATGTATAAGGCTTCCAATGAGATTCCTAATTAAATACATATTCTCTTAGCTCTAGGCTATAGCATCCCTTGTTCCCTTTAAACATATACAGAGAATACACCCTAATTATTATATACAACATGCGTTAGTTCAAGAGATGTATTCACAACATAAAAATGCAGCGCGCGTTCTCTCAAAACATAGGTCAAGAAGAAATAAGGTAGCGCATTGCCAAGCTGGAGGTTGAACTCACATATACTTACTTACAATATGTCTGAAACTAATTACAGTTATAATATTGTGTGTCAAGCCCCTAGCTATAAAACTCATACATACATATACTATATATACACCATATATAGAACATCGTCTGACGTCTGAAGTCGCGCTCATGTACCGTATAACGTAACTAAACGCGCGCGTACTTCCACAGAGGGTTGTTGTTGATGCTCGGTCAGGTGTATCGCCGCCGCATCAGAATGGAGAGGGCATATGCGCGTGCGAACCCGAGCACGAGCGAACAGAAGACGCCTGTGAAGTTATGTGCTGTTGTACAATATACAGGTGCGCGCACACAGAGCATCTATAGAAAATATATGAACATGTGTGTATTGTATTTATGTGCGTGTTTTTTTATGTTTTATGCAACAGCAGCGTGGCAACGCACTCAGAGGGAAGTAATTTTGAATGTATTCAAAATATGAAATAGAAAAGGTAGTTTTTTTAAAATATAAGATTATTATATATATGTATATTGTATATGTACATACATTATATAATTATTTCATTTAATTAATATTATTTACTTGTTAGAAATTGAAAACACATTATTTATTTCAAGACATGTACGATCAATATATAATATGTGTGTGGGGTATTATACATATATATTATTATATATATATATGTACTATAATATATAATGTATATGTGAATATACAGACTATTTGAGAAATCTCTGGCTTTCTTACAACACAAATCTCTACAATTTATATGGGTTAAATTGAGAATCGATAAAAAGGATGCTGCAATTGCGCCTCGCGGCTTGAGGATTGCTTTTCCACCAATAATCCGCTCGATAAAACGACGACTAATGAAGCAATAATACAAATTCCAATTCTTGAGACTTTTTTCTGAAAAATTGGATTTATACGTCATTACGCTGTCTTATTTATCAATTAATTAATTTACAAATTGGGGCTCAGAGCAACTGCAATGAAGCGAATTTATTTTGCAAATTAGAGATTATTATTATATTATACGTAGTAGATAGTACTATTATATATAGGTACTAAATAATGTATAATACAACACACGTTTTTGTAGGAGAAACACTTCAAATGTTTAATGAATTGAGAGTTGAAAATAAAGTCGGTATATTCATAGAAAAATGAAATTTAAAAAAAAATCCGAAATACGAACTTTCTGCATGTGCTTAGCTGTAAAAAAGTGATTAATTGCAGACATTTCACTTTCTTACCTCCGGGCAGTAAAGTTGGAGAGAAAAAAAGTTGAGTTGAGCACTCACCGCAAAATTAAAACTGTATTTATAAAATAAATATTTGTTATTTTCAATTTAATTTTTGTAAATATAAAAAAATATAAAAATTGTAGCATTGTTTTCAGGCACTAGACCAGTGGTTTGAATAATTGTTTCCTGTGACAATGAGAAGTTAAAAGTTCTACCCTAGTTCTGCTCCTCGGTTACCAATAGTGATACAGACATTGTTTCCGCAGCGGTTGTGAATTAGAACTTGAGCTTCATTTGTTTTTCTTTTGTTTGCTTATGATTCTTGAATATATCCTGAAAATGTGTGTTCATTTAATAAAAAAATATTATAAGCAAATAGCAAATTCAAATTTTTGCGGATTTACTGTTCAGGAATGCTATCAATTTGGCGTATTTATATATGTCAATATCATGTTTGCCAAGGGTTCAGGATCAGGTCAGGATCCAACATTAAAAATTGGGACTCGCGTAATAAATTATACGTAAAAAAATTAAAATCAGTTTGGCTTTTTATAATACAACACAAGCTATCATAACATACATATTATATATTATATATTTTACGCTAGTCTCGTACAAAAACGTTCTAGCATCTGACCTAAATAAATTTTAGATTTGTTCATTAAAATAACCAAATAAAACGGGTTTACCGAAAAATTATGTATATTTTGTATTTTGCCACTTGACAAAACCATGCTTTTATGTATCTGTCTTTTAATCGATCAGGCAGAATTCATAACTTTGAGCTTCTTGAACGTCTTCTAAAATTTTTGTGGGTATAGAAATAGTATATACTCCTCGATATAGAACCTCACAAACACAACAGCCTAACGAGAACAGAGCTGTCAGCCAACGATAAATTATCGGCGGCGTCTGACCCTTCAAAATTTGACCGGCCGTCGGCTTTCGTTTGAAGCCGGTTTTTCGCATTCGACCAGAAAAAAATTGAGGGAAAACTCCTTTAAGGGTGAGAGGGCATCTAAGTTTATCAACAGTTCAAAATAATAAATTTTATGATCAAAAAGTAGAGTTTTAAAAGAGTGCATTGTACCAAATGAAAGGTATCCGTATGATTTAATAAAATATTTTATAATATTTTAAAAAAATATGAATTAAATTTTACTAACCTTAGGGGCAAAATATATTTTTTTGTATTTATGTGGGGTAAAAGGGGTAAAGGGGTAAAAAATATAATTCATATTTTATTGAATATAAAAAATATATAGTCAACTATTTCGTAAACAACCTTTTTTGCTCCATATACCTTTTTTTTGAAGCACTTTTATTCACCCAAACTTCAGAGTTAAAAGCTAAAAATATCAATATTATTTATGTTATGCAAATAACTATTTCATCACAGCACATGCAAATGAGACCAATTGCAGACCCATTTTACTTTCTCACCTCCGGGCTGTAAAATAGGGGAGAAAATAAAAAAAAAAAAAAAAAAAATTAAAATAAATTTCAAACACTTCTAAAAACTTATTATTATTTATTTTTATTTTTTCAAAAGCCTTTTTTACTAAAGCCTACTAGAAAAGTTACCAGTTAGATATTTCGTGAGTGTATGTTTGTGTGTTTGTGTGTGGAAGAACGACAACGACAACGTGTTTCGTGGAACCACTTTTATCATCTTTTGGCCATCTCTTTTTGGAGACAAATTCGATTCCTACGGATTAGTTGTTTGA
Organism: Bolitophila hybrida; assembly: GCA_027564075.1. Classification (NCBI taxonomy): domain Eukaryota; kingdom Metazoa; phylum Arthropoda; class Insecta; order Diptera; family Mycetophilidae; genus Bolitophila; species Bolitophila hybrida. Next base: position 10,988 of record JANSTU010028445.1, read on the forward strand.
CTGATTAGGTTTCCAAGTTTTCCTTGAACACTTTGTTGCTAAGTAGAGCTCAGGATTATCCGATAAAATATGATTTTGGTATTTGTATTTGGAGAACAAAATTGATGTTTTCCCGAGTTAGTCAATCAACTGTTCCTCGAGTAATTATGCTCATTATGGCCCATCTTGGGGATTGTGAAAATCAATTCATTAAAAGATCTCTTATAAATTATTGGTCATCAGTATTCTTCAGCCCTGTTTAAGTGTTATACAGTGATATATCGTATGGGTTAACGGATATTTGATAATTATACATTTTTTTTTGTAAATTCTTTAAATAACAGTATTTTTTGGTCAGATCTCTTATGCATGAATACTCGATTTTCTTATATTCTCGCGGTCATGCGCCGACATGCCGGGCTGTAGTAAGGGAGGACAACTTTACTCTTCCTGTGTCCTGAAGTGTAATTACTCATAATTAGATGTTTGGATAGTCGTCCATGGTCGAACTCAATATCCAGTACATTTTGTTTAATTATTTACACCTATAAAAAACATTAAAAACAGTTGTCCCTATTTGGAAACCTGGTGCTAAGAAGAGGAGTCGTTCACAATTTCCTAGCGGTTCGTCAACAACGTAGGAGTCCTCAAGCAAATGCCGCTAGAATGATATGTCTTATATGTGTCTTAATTATATATAAACAAAAAAAAAATATAAAAAAGGAAAAAAATATAAATAAACATATTCATACAGCATATTCAATGATCAATTACTAGTTTAAAGGATGTATTTTTTTTATGTTTTATATAAATTAAGATGTATTAAAATGAATATTGCATGCAGTTTTTCTATGCTACTCTTCAGAGTCTCCACTTTTTTTAAATTAATCCGTTTTTTATATATCTTTAAACAAATTATTGTGAATACAGTAGAATTGGTCGAAGTCTTTCAATAGATGTTTCAGAGATATCCAATAGAAAAAAATATAATACTATTATTGATATTTTTATGAGGACACAGTTAATGTTATTTCTTTAATTACTATATAAATAAGAAACATTTGAATATTTTGTGAAATGAAGGAGGTTGGTTTTTAAAAGTGCGTTTAAGAAAATGTCTAATACCAACTTTAACTTTGTCGACCAGGTAGATCACACCCAGTCCTCTCAGCAAGCTAGATTAATTCTGCTCGCTCGGATGTAATACCAGCACCACCCGTTAACAATCTCATCGATTCGTTCAGCGAAACTGGCTTGGCCTTACGCACGTTACAAATGTATTGGTGTCTGTGCTTAAATCGGGCAGAGTAGTTGGATCAAAATTATATGCAGTCCGCGCGCCATCTCGAGCTTCGGTATAGAAACATTGAATAACTTTGACATTTGTGAACCGATTGTCTTGTGTAGATACG